>JACXGK010005493.1:0-32814 GCA_016801125.1 Novumbra hubbsi | reverse complement strand
CCTGGTCATAAAAAACAATAACAACACATGGACAACCCCCTTAAGAGGCATGGACAACCCCCTTAAGAGGCATGGTGAGGGGCCATCTGTAAGAGGCACCAAATGTCCATTGTCTTTTGTTTCAATCCTAAATTGTGTCAAACTTAAATCATTTCCGTTCCATATTCCAAGTGTGGCACACCACTTAAAGGTTTCCAGGATTAACACGTTCATTTTGGAGGTGAAGGCCATTAGCATATTTGTGTATTTCACTAGTTTTGGGTCTACATATGTTTAAGACTACGTACTGACATACGTTTCTGATGGATTCCATACAGCACAGGAGACAAGTATGCCCCAGGGAACATGGGACTACTTGACCAGGTGGAGGCTTTACGGTGGATCCAGGAGCACATCCATAACTTTGGAGGTGACTCTAAGTCAGTGACCATTTTTGGAGAGTCTGCCGGCGGAATGAGTGTATCATTACTGGTGAGGACACACAATACCCAACACACACCACACAGATTGTTATAACAGGGTTCATTTTGTCAATTTCTTTATTACCAGCTTCACTCGCCGCTGTCGGCTGGTCTGTTCCATCGTGCAATAGCTGAAAGTGGTACTGCAGCTCTGGATTTCTTGATGAGCCACATTTCTGATGCCCCGGTAACTCTTTTTCTACATGGTCAAATGTCTAAATCAGGGCTTCTTAGCAGGTTTCCTTTCGAATGAGTGGCTGGTGTCTGAAAAAAGACTCAACTCTGAAATTATTGAACAATTACAAAAAAGTAAAGTTTATGGAAATAATAATGAATTCTCTGAAACCAAACATCTTTAATTACAGTTTGTCAATTAGTCTGTATGGGTTCCAAGGCCACTGAACCTCATGAGACCATCAACATCCTGATTGTCATCACAGACATTCCTGTTTTGTTTCTCATAGGCGCTTGCACAAACACTGGGCTGTAACAGCACTAACACAGAGCAGATTTTAGACTGTGTGATGAATTTGACGGCTGATGGCATTATAAATTTTCAAAAACAGGTGAGATGCATTTGGCACTGGGTATTTGAACATTAAACAGTGCAGTGTTCTTCACAATGTTTGCAATCAGGCCACTTTGGTTAATCTGGCATTAACCTGAGGGCCGCAAGACAAAATAATGCAGCCCTAATGCAAGGTATACAAGCTGAATAAAAGGTAACTCCTGAATAATTACCTTCTAATTTTTTTAAGAAACAAATAATGCCTTTGGGTGTTACTGTTGACGGGCATTTTCTGACCAAGATGTTGAAGGAAAGTTTCCAAAACCATGAGATGCACAAGGTGCCATTCATGACTGGCACGAATACTGACGAATTTGGTTGGATACTGGCAAATGTAAGTTGATTTGTGAAAATGAATAACAACCAAATATTGAATGGGACACTGTATCTTTACTTGGATAACATTTTAGACATGTTCACCTGTGAATGGGAAAACACTACAGGAGTTGGTCTACTCAGTTCCCAAACAAGTATTTTTAACATAAATGTTGCATCACAGTGTTTCTTTCTTAGTTTCAGCATTTTAAATTTTGTATTTTTTCTATTTTCATTTATATAGAAAGATTAACGATTTGCACATCATTTGCAATGTATGCAGCGTCCCAACTTTGTGGGGGAGACGGGATTGTATATATGTATGTGTACATCAATTTGGGGAAGGTGTCCATTCCATTTGTAAACCATTAAAATGCTCCAACCAAAGTACAGTGCTATGCAAGATGTTAACAGAATGTTGTTGCTAATCGGTGTCACGGTAGTACTGTTTACCCTTTCCCTAGATGATGTTACCTTCTGATTGGGTAGATGGAATTGACCGAGACCAGGTCATGCCTCTTCTGAATTTGTTCTACCCAGATGTAAGACCTGGAAAGACATTTCTCAAAAAAGATTTTGATCATAACCTGCTAGTTTGCCAGACTGACGTCTTTTTGTCTCCTCCAGCCAAAGGATCAGTGGATTACTGAGCTGTTAGCAGATGAATACATGGGCACATCTGGAGATCGAATAAAAAACCGTGATAGGTTCACTGAGCTGCTAGGAGATGCACTGTTTACCATTCCCGCTCTTACAACTGCAGGTTTCCACAGAGGTAAGCTTAAGAGGTAATGACTTATGTAGATGGTTCCTCATCCTTAAAGTGTGCCTGCCCTTGCATACACCTGTATAAGTTTTGTTTGTCAGTGTCGGAGGCTGAATTGCATTTGTTTTTAGTGGCTGTTTAAAGAAGACTAATACATAAAATACAGTTTTTTGTACACGTATAGAATAGCTTCAGGTTGATCAACCATACAAATGTTTTGTTATAAAATCCTGAAATAAATGTATTATCATTTGCAGATTTTATTTGTTATTATGATTTTCTTAGTATTAAGGGTGTGTGTGGTTTTTCCCTATATGTTTTATTCCATTTACAGATGCAGGTGCTCCTGTGTACATGTATGAATTCCAACACTCCGCCAGCATGTTGAAGAAGAAGAGGCCACATTTTGTTGGCTCAGACCATGGAGATGAAATTGTATTTGTTTTAGGACTCTGCTTCACAACATCACATGTTAAAATGAATGGTAAATTCATTATCTATCAACTCTACATTAAATATTGTTTTTTCTATAAACGCTCCTTGTTATATCCTAAAAGCACTCATATGTGTTGTGAACGTTTCTAATGCTTCATCTATAAGTGCATTTAAGATTCGTAGTACTTTCCTAATGAGATCAAGTAGGCTAAGAATGTAACATGGACCAGAAGACTGGCTGAGCACGAAGTGGTATGGTCTATAGTGTAGCTATTAGAGTGTGGGCTCTTGGAGGAGAGTTTACTTCTTACTTTAGGAGTTCTAAATACAATCAATTTGCGTGTCCACATGGATTACCTTCTGCTTGGTGCAAAATGACTACCCTACTCCTAAAATGCATAGAACGATGATCACAGCACATTTATTTGATCCCTGAGACAATGTGGAGGTTTCCCCCTAAGCTCCTCACAGATCCAGGGATCTGGGAATATTTTAAAATAAAATAATAATAACAAATATACACACTTTGATGAAGAAGTAAAAAAGATTCTAACCAAATCACAGAGCGAAGGAGATTTATTTGGAAGGTTACAACAATATGTCAAGGGACAGGCTGGCACAAAACCATATTGCTGGTCTTCCAAGTGCGTATGATTTGAAACAATCTAGGTGTATTTTAAAGCTGTTATCCTAAATGGCAAAATTGCTCATTGTACTGTGCCTTTTTTGAATTATTTTATATATAAATACATAATGTTGGCAATTTCATTTTGTATTGGATGTGCCAACAATACAAGCACTCCTTCCCAATAGTAACTCTGGATTTCTTTCTCTCAGCCCTATGTACAGAGGAAGATGTACAACTAAGCCGACTCATGATGAATTACTGGGGAAACTTTGCTCATACAGGGTAAGGTTTTGTTCTCAATCAGTTTCTATGAAATATCTATAGATTACAATGGATATGTAGATATGGAATATAATTAATGGTGTGTGTCTGTGTGTTTGTAGGTCCCCTAACGGGGACGGTCTCGTTCAGTGGCCACAGTATGGACCAGAAGGAGATTACTTGGTGATTGGGCTGGAGCAGGTACCTGGCCAACACCTGAAGAGGGACCGCTTCACCTTCATGACAAAGACCCTCCCTGAAAAAGTGAAGATGAAGCACAGCGAGCTGTAAGGGTCATTTCAATGGATTTAAACTCAGATTGAAATAAAACTTTAAATGTACTCTAGTGTTAAGTGTGTACAGTTATTACTATAAATGTCTGGAAAAAAATAAGGTATTTTATTTGGGCACCAATTCAACAACTATTTTATTTGAAGACGACCTGACCTAACAGTACAATACAGTAACAAGGATATTAATAATATACCAATTCATAAGGGTATTCATTTATTGATAATCAATTACAACCTAACTTGTACCAGATAATTTAACCAAGGTGTTTAAGGCCCTACGTAGGTGTGGAAATGAACAGTATTTTTAAAACATTGCAGGCCTTCACAATGGCCTCAACTCTCATAAGGCAAGGCAACATTATGGCTCATCCCGGGTTCCTCCATCATGCAGGCCAAAAAGGGTTTCTAAAGTGGAATTCAAGTGACAGCAGTACAGTGTGTTCTTGACATTATCAGACCAGAACAAAATAATTGGTGATGAAACGGAACTTGAAGGACATAGACTTCTATGTTCCAACTAGGATGCCAGAGCACGTTTGTCCCTTCTATGTGAGGCATATCATTACATCTTTCTATTTGAGGCATATCATTACATCCTTCTATGTGAGGCATATCATTACATCCTTCTATGTGAGGCATATCATTACATCCTTCTATGTGAGGCATATCATTACATCCTTCTATGTGAGGCATATCATTACATCTGTAGTTCACATTGGCATCACTTCCACTCCATATTACTTTGCCACCGGGGAGTCAAAGGATCACCGATTGGACAAATGCAGGACTCAAATGCCAACCTAAGACTACACGTCCTGCAACAATCAAAAACCTGGCACACAGAAAAAACTTGCTCTGTGAAAAATCAAGTTGATGTTTCTCAAGAAGATTGCCAAGATAAAGTTGAATCATGCCAGCCCTCCCACACCTCAGGTATTCAGTCCATAACCAGTGGTCTTGCCCAATTAACTAGAGACCTGTTGCTTACCCAAGGCAATAAAGCAGTATACTAAAAGTGTATTATTTTGGAACTAATTTTGTTCTACTGGAGCACACTACACAGTATTAAAATAATATTTAAATGGTATTTAAATAGTAGTTAATATACTTCAGTGGTTTAAAATGGACTGACTCATTTCTTACTTTAGTATACTTATAATACAAGGCATTTGTATTACAAATTACTTTGACTCCATTTTAAATGTATAATATATTTTCATGAAATAGATCCATGTGGGCTATGTACATGACAGCCATGACTAGGTGGGCTGTGATAGCAGAGTTTTGCTGTCACTCCCACCTTATGAGCATTAGAGATGGCACTGAGTAAGCCAGTGACGCCTCCCCCATCGACAAATGGTATTGGACAGAAGGTATCCCTGTGGATAAGGGAGCTCACATGGCCAAAAAAGCAAGGGTAATTTGTCCAGTGCCTTGATGTTCACTTTCACATCCCTGGGCCAGACACAGGTCTTTGGGGAGTCTTTTAGGGAGGAGTCCCAGTGAACAGGGAGGGGTCCCGGTGAACCCTGATATAGCCTTACACATCGATCATAGAGTAAGGTGAAGGGCAAGCAATTCATGTCAGTAGTAGACAACTGGGACAACAAAGCTTTTGTTTAGATGATTTTAATCCACCAGGCAGACTGAGAAAATGGGTGCACTTCCTTTAAACTGGTCCCCACAACATGATGCAAACAGCTACAAACCAAATGGAATCAATTGGTGAAAGAAATACAACAGAAAAATGGTAGTTAATGCTTTTTTATTGACAAGAGAAATACCGCCACAAAGCTCCCTGATGTCAGATGTGAGCAGTTCATCATGGCCAACTAGCTTCCAGAAAAGTTGTGTTTTTGGGATTAACAATTTACGAAGCGCAAAACAACATTTATAACGGTGATGAATTAAAACAGCAGAATACAGAAGCATTAAGAGATCAGCAATATGCTTCCAAAACACAAATCAACCAAGTGTTGATGCAGAAATGTTTACAATTCTCCCAAAAATAAAAGGTTTCAAATATATTTTGTTAAATAGTTTCCTTTTTATTAATCATATATATTATTTACTCTATAGATTTTTTTTGCAAATGTTAATAAAGCCGCAGTCTGATACAGAGGCACAGCTTTGAATGAAGCCTCCAATAAGTGACGTGTGTCAGCTAGCTTCCTTTCCTTATGATCTTCTCTCTATTATCAATAACCTGTCGGGTAAAAGCTTTATTGTGAAACAACCCTCCTAGGCCTTTCAGTCCTGTGGTAAGTCAAGGAAAGAAATCCATACAGGGGTTTGGAGACACAATCATCCACTGTACAGCCCAGAAAAGTGCACTTGGAATCATAGAGCCCCTTGGAGACATATACACTTTTCACAACATAAATAATGCACAGTACATTTGTTAAAAGGCCATTTCCACAGCAGCTGTAATATCTTCATGACATCCTGATATTAACCCTTTAACTGTCTCTATGACAAACATCACTTCTAACCTTAAAGTACTGCTACGGCAACTCAAATTAGAACATCCATTCTAATTTTGTTCATTTTGGAAACTTCAGAGCTCCACAAAAATATCATCAGCAATGCCATGACAATGAAAATGTGCATTTCTCATCCACAATATTACAAACCTCCTTGATAGATGCTCCAAATGGCCTTTACAAGAAGTTAGGCATTATTTAACGTTAATAATAAAGGTCAGTAAAATACATTGAAATTACTACATTTTCATGTGATGCGTCATGCATTAGAAACTGGGTGGAGTAAACCCTGAATTCTGACTGGCTGAAAGCTATGGTATAGAAGACCCTACAAAACAGCTGTTACAAAATATTTTGCTGTTTAATTATATATTTAATGAGCTTATGTTTTTCCAGATATCTGACAAAGTGCAATATTAGATTACTATTATAGGCTTTATTTCACTGTTTAAATGTTTGTTTTTTTACAGCCTTAAATTAGGCAAAGTTACAGTGCCATAACACTGAACTACAGCAGCACAAAAGGATATACGTTATGTAAATTGAAGCACAACGGCTGGAGTTGACCAATCACGTTTTTCCCCATACCCCCTTGTGGAGTAGGGTCACATATGTCAAGGTATTCTTTACCAGGCCATTGAGAAGACAGTTAAAATTGCATCAGAGAATCTTTTCACTCTAAATGTTACTTAAAATGAATTGAAACATTTTATTTCATGCAATAATAAAATATGCGGTTATTCTCATCCTTCCACTCCAAACAAAAGAGCTGGTAATGTATAGCATTGTTAGCAACAATATGCTTCTCCAATTAAAACACAAACTTAACAAAATGAGCACACTCTAGTCTAACTATGAATGGCTGATGCAGCAATAGTAATGTGTAAGCTAATTGGCCAATATGGTAAAAATACTACAATTTTAAAACATCCCTTCAATATTTCTATTTTAATATACTTTATCCATCAAGTATTTTGCTAAAAAAAATGTTACTATATATTTCATTTCTGTTATTCACATGATAAATAACACATTATAAGGAATTGAGTAAAATGCATCTAAACTTTTAACCCAAACTCCAGTCAAACATACTCTTTAACATTCAAAAACAATTTTGAGTCCAGATTCATATTTCCAGGCATATTCAAGTGCCTGTAAGTTCATGTGAAACATTGGCAAAAGAGAAAGGCGAAAAGAACAAACTGGTGGTAGCACCTAATAGGTTTCAACACCCTGTGGTTGAACAGAAAGTAGTGGTAGTTCTCTATGTATTCAGGTGGGGGCAGTCAAAGTCATACATTTAGATTCAATAAATATCATTCATTAAAATGCTGTCAATCTTTTTCCTTTCCGTTACGGTCAATGTGTTGCAAAAGCTTTCATTCCTGGAACTGTCTGCAGATAGCAAATAGAATAACTGCCGTAACCCTTTACCCGGCATAACTACAGAACGTGGCCGGGCAGCTTAGGGCCGTGGCTAAATCGATTCAACACCTAATGTTGGAAATGGCTACCATGTCTTGTTGCGCTTCAAAGACACTTGGTGGTGGGTTGGGCAAGCCTTTTTGCAGTGGTTGGCAGGGGCATGCCTTCTCCTCTATTGCACGTGCTTGGTGAATGCTTCCTGGTTAAGCATGCAGTGCAATATATAGCGGGATGGCTTCTGGGATGTTCATTGAAGGATGAATGTAGAATATCGTAACCTGGCTGTTATGTAGTGATGAGGCACAATCAGAAAATAAATATTACATATTTTTTTAGGGGAGAAAATTTGTTTTTTCAAAAAGTTGAGCTTTGCCTTCTAGACATTAGCTAATTGTTGAGCATTTTGACAGCCAGCCAACACTTTCATTAGTTGCTAGTATAATATTTACTCTTTTCTCTATATAATGAAGTGTCTCTAGTACCCAAAACCCACTGGAGTGCAGATCATGTAGCAAACACTGTTTTCAAATGACAGGCTGTGATTCAAACATATCAGATAACATAGTGACTTCTCCTTTTACAGCATTATTTATATTCTTACAACAGAAGTCTCATGCATAGGTTGCGTGTAGACAACCTCGAACCTCAGACCAGTGAAGCAGCAAAATAATAAAGTTTGAGTCGTCAGGCAACCAAACATGAGGCATTAAAATGACGGCAACACGGCATACTGTCTTTAGTAGAACAGTAGTAAGTCCCCTAGCACTATGCACTACAGACAAGTGTACACGCTACAACTCAAGGAGGCACAGACAGTTTGATCCCGTGTGGGGATGAAATGTCATCGAATCCCTTTTCTCTGGTTTAAAAAGTAACAGAAAGCTTTTGACCTGTGGACATACCGCAGAAGCAGAGATAACAGGGGTGAGCAGAGGCAATGCAGGACAGGGGGGGTTAGATAGCGATATGGTAGTAGCTCCACCTGATTCTGATGGACTGGTGGAGGTTTGGCCATATTTGACACCTAGGGAGAAGGGGGACAAAGGTTGTGGGACCAGACCGGTGCTTGTTGGCCTTCAGAAGCTGTGTGTGCCTTTCTGTGTGTAGGGGGGGCGATACACATACCTAGGGCCAAGAGGGTTTCCTAACCACGTGATCCGATAGGAAAATAACTATGGGAGATGTAGTTTACAAATAGGGGCCCGGAGGTTTTCCAGGTGAGATGTTTGGGTTGGTCAGCCCCATCAGGAGGTCCAGGACTGCATGTTGCACAGCATGGCCTCGAAGCGTTCCATGTTGGGAGCGTAGCCGTGGGCCAGCCGGTCCGTCAGGCGGCTGTACAGGCTGAACGACTTGAGCTCCAGCCAGATGAAGCCGAAGCGGTCCTCGTCGAATAGGACGAACAGGCCCGGCGTGCGCTCCGGACTCGTGAAGCCATGGCCAGCAATCAGGCCCGTTCCGTAGTAGCTGGAATCAAGTAACAAAAAGGCACCGTCGCTGAAGAAGTCCGCACAATCACAACTCACTCATACATATGCAGAGAAAAGTAAAAACGTAGTTTCCAAATGACAAGATGAGAGAATGTATTCATTCTGTACATAATTACACCGTACTTGGCAGAAATACTCGACAGCCAATATAATCTTCACATCTCCTGAAATTACACTAAACTGTAAAAATGATTTGGAATGAGACCGATGCTCTGTATTCCAGCCCCTGGGATGTAACATAATGACTCAGGAATGAGGATATGTCCAGACACATACATGTATATACTGTATGTACAATATAGTATTCATGTTCACCACTTGGTCATATATACTTTGCGTGAAATGATTTTGAAGTCTGTGATCCATGGACCTAATCATATGCTGGGTGTTATCTGTCCTGGAGATGCTCTGACAGGCCTCGTTTGTTTCAGAGTCGGTTTGCCTTCTGTCCCGTCTTCAATATTCCTTTTTTCTCCATACATTCTTCTTTCCATCACACTGGTACAGGTTCTCTATAATCGTATCCACAGCACTTCATTTTCAGACTTGAGGGCGTACCAGAGGTTTGCATCTTGGTAAGTCGGTCCTCTACTATATTCTACTATTTCAACAGAAGGATGGACATCTTTAGGCGAGAGGAGCCCCAAACGGTCGCTTACGTCGATAGTGCCTAGAGCAGGCCCTGCATGAATGGTCTGAGCACTGCCCAAAAGAGGGGGGCCGAGGCTGGGGGCAGTCCCCCTTTCTGCTTTGTCGGCAAGTACCACAGACTTCTAGTGAATTTAAAGTTGAATAAGCCAGCTGTGTTCTGAGAAGAGAGGCACATGGGGAAAACATGGAAAACGATTGGACAGCAGCCAAGGTGCAGACTTCTGGATCTGTGACGGCATAGGCAGGAGGCCATACCAACATGGAGTTGCAGTAGACTAGACACGAGATGACCAGTACCTTGATTAGTATTCCCGCATGCGTCTTATGTGAGGTAAGGTTGTACATGACAAATTTCAGGATCACGCCAAAGCTCTTGGCATTCGGTGAAGGACCATGACACACCACAACACTTACACCATGACACTCTCCTTCCATTACAGATCCTCCCTAAGATTGCGGGGGGCCCATCAAAAAATGGGCTCTTTTCTGTAATCATGTCATTGATTTTGAAAATGTCCATTAGACAGTGTATACTACAAAAACCAAAAAACACTGTTGTTTGCAAGGGTGTGTAGATTTATGACGGCGTACAGGCAACCCCAGCATAACGGAGATGGCTGAACTCACCACATCTTGCAGGTACGGGGGTACACCTCGTTGCGGGCCATGACTCCCAGAGGCAGGATGAATGGCTGGGCATCAGAGGGAGCACCGCTACTGGGCCCGGGCTGAGGGCTCCCTAACGGGGCATCCATAGCAGCCTCAGCGTCTTCTGCTATAGCGCCGTCCCCGCTTGGGGCCCTCTGGGGGGCCACGTCTGGGCTCTGTGCCTCCTGCTGGGCCTCCTCGTGCATCCCCATCACCAGGCGAGACAGCTCCTCCACGCTGCGCTGGTGCTCCAGGTCCGGCAGATGCACAGGCCTGTTCAGGTCCACGTCAAGCGTCAGCTGGCCTGCTGGGACATTCGGGTCCCCCTGAGAGGGAGGAGAACGGGCCGGTTCATGTTCATTGGCACTAACTATATTAAAAGGACAATGGCACTGTATGTGCACCTTTTTCCATTTTATAAAGTGACATGAAATGAGAAGGAGACTTTATTACACAATGAAGATTACACACGGCAACACAAACATGTGTGAGAAGGAGACTTTATTACACAATGAAGATTACACAGGGCAACACAAACTGACCACTAGGCCAACCCACACAAAAATATTCTGATGACAAACTAAACATCCCAAAACGTGAAAACCGTAGGGTGGAAGCAGTTACATTTGAATCGGTAGGGTGAAAGCGGTAGGGTGATAGCGGTAGGGTGAAAGCGTTAGGGTGAAAGCGGTAGGGTGATAGCGGTAGGGTGATAGCGGTAGGGTGAAAGCGGTAGGGTGAAAGCGGTTGCAACAAGGGACTCACGGTGAGTTTGGTGGCTCTGACACGAGACCCATGGAAGCTGAGCATGACGATTTCCAGGCCATGGCTGCCATAGGTGCCTTTAAACAGACCCGGCTGCAACAGGTCAGAGGGCAGCCGTGGAGGGAGGTAGATACGCCTGTACGTCAGGCAGTTACTGTAAGGACAAAAAGTAATCATAATTGAACGTAAGTTTGTAGTTGCCATTAATAACCTACCTACCCAAACCATCATTACAGAAGGTAAATTCATTATTTCAGATAAAGCATAGTATCTAACTTTTACAGAGGACTATAACCATTTTATGCATTATTCAAAAAAATAGATAAATGTAAAATAATAATTTAAAATCCTGTATGAGGATTAGATCTAAGACGTGCTGTATTGGCAAATTTGGATTCAAGCAATGATTTGAAAAAAAATGTACACCTAGGAGCATTGGGTGTGCATCATTTTGTTCAATAAACACATATAATTAGTATAAACATTGTGTTATTTATTCACTCAACTTCAATATCAGGCTTTTGGATAAAGATTTGAACACATTCAATTACTAAAACAATATTTGTGAACTCTTCCCACACCTCTTTCTTAAGCTTAATAGAACTTCCGATTGGTTAAACGGTGTCATAAGGAAGACCTACTCATATTGACTTGTGTATATGAACTTCATGAGGATCAGCTCCTGCATGTGCTCATGGAAGATGTCCTCCAGTGTTCTCCCCCACTCCTCCTCCAGCCATGTGCGGAACTCCTGTCATCAACACATTACAGCCCCGTGATCACCTCCACTTACCAATGCAAACTGATTCAATTAAATGCCATTAAACTCTCATCTTGGTAAAATGCATATCAGTCACTATAGCCTGCATTAGCAATGTTCTTCTATTTAATGACTTGACTCAAACCTAATATCAGTATGACAGGAACGTTTAGTTTTATTTATTATGTGTTATACCTCACCGTTCCCCCTGCCATATAAAAACAAAGCACGCAAGGCTAGTTAATCGGTATGGCACATTTCAAGTGCTTAACATAAGAAAAAAACTAAATCAGGCATACTAGAAACACATTTAGGATAAAAGACTAAGGATACAAATAAAACCATGTCATTTCAGATAGCTAAATTATTATTAAAAGGCCGAAGAAAACAAAGGTTTTTTATTCCAAATTTGAAAGCGCTCTATGTTGGAGCGAATGTAAGACTTTATGGCAGTTTATGGCAACTCTGCACAGCATAACAACTCCACTTTGTCCTTACACTGGGAATGGCGAGCACACCAAACCTGAGGGGTCTAGAAGGTTCATGCTGATATATAGACTGGTACAGAGGAGGTGCAGTAATAAAGTGCCCCCCCCCCCTTTTCCTCACCTCCTGCCTTCCCCCTGGCATGCGGTGATGCTCAGTTTGGTTGCACTTAGTCGAGAACTCATCCTTTTTCCCAATCTGGAAATCAGAAGACCTTTATCATGAAGCCACCACCACTTCATCAGTAACATCTAAGCACTTTTCTTTGTTAATCTCCTAAATGACAGATGTCAGTCGCCACCATGTGATCTGCTGCATTGTCCTTCTAACCCCTAACTGTTTTTCCAACAGGCACCACAGAGTTAGGAATGCCAGTGTCTACTGCGGAGTAAACATGCTACATACTTCATTAGTCATCCGGGTGAAGCCCAGATGACTAATGATTGATTAGTCAATGATTAATTAGTCAATGATTGATTAGTCAATAAATGTTACTCCTACACAACAAAATTATAACCCAAGATGGCAGTAATTGCAGGCTCCTTCAAAACAAAACAGAAAATTTTACTGCTTTAATATGGACTTCATTATCTAACAAAAAGCAGCCAAGATACCAGTTGCACCCCCCAGCCAGCACTGTGCTCTGTGTGAACCCACCTGTATGTCACCCTTGTGAGGGCCTTTGTGTCCGTACATGCACTCCACCACTGCCTTGTTGCTCTCCCACATGTGGATGCGGAAGAGTGGGCGTCGCCTCATAGGGTCCTCCACCCTAGGATCATGGGGGGGCAGGTACATCCAACCAATGATGAACATCCCATCCACCTCAAAAGGATTGATGGGAAAAAGAAAAATCACCTAACAGGCTGATTGCTTTGTTATATTTCTACTATGCCAAGTAAGTTTTATACAAGATATTGTCATTAAGTATACCTTTCAAAACACTCAACAGTTTGTATATACATAGCTTTAACAAATTAGGGGAACACAATCTTCACAGTATAACACCAAGTCAATTAAACTTCAGAGATATCAATCTGTCCAGTTAGGAAGCATAAGCAATGGTGAATCAACTTCACTGGTTTTGGGGCAAATGAAAATGACAACAGGTGCACTAGAGAGAGAACAGCAAGACAACCCCCAAAAACGGAATGGTTTTGCAGGTGGTGGCCACAGACAATTGCTCACTTCTTATTTTGCTAGTGTCCTTGTCACTACTAGCAGCATGAGGCAGTAGCCCATTCAGGTTGCACAGGTAGTCCAGCTCCTCCAGAACATCTCAACAAGGTTTTTCTCCAATTTATCTCAAGAGCATGAAGCTTCCAGAAGACGGGCCATTATACGAGGAGAGCTGCACAGGGCCGTAGATGGGCCACAGAACCGGTGCCTGATCCTTTGTACAAGGAGGAAAAGGAAAAGCACTACAAAATGACCTCAAACTGTCAGAAACAGAATCCATGAGGGTGGCATGATTATGGAGCCAAATGTTGTTGCAATGCATAGACATAAGAAGAAATAAACATAAGTGAAATAGTTTTTCTCATCAGGGGCCACACGCACTTCTGAGTGACATTGTGAGTTGCCATGAGGAAATGCACACAAGTTGGAACCGCCTGGGATTTCATTTGTTTACTTTGATTTTCGGTTCGATTTTGCATCCAGCCCTCAATCGGTTGGTGATTTCGGTTTCCATTGACCGTTGCTCAACAAATGACACAATGTACAGTAAAGAAATCATCGAGACCCGATGATTTAGGTGTTCTCTTAATATTTTTGGCCAGTGTATGCAAAATGACTTCTGCTTCCTAACTGGACAGATTGATATCCCTGAAGTTTAATTGACTTGGTGTTACATATTCCCTTAATATTGTGGATATATATATGTATATATATATAATGTGTGTAATTACATACCACTACGTTGAGCAGCCCTCCGTATGGGCCTATGTCAGGCTGCCAAAGACCGAGGATGTGTCTATATGGGTGCAGCACTGCAACAACACACCAACGTAACAGCAGTTAACAGAAAGACCAGCATTCTGAGAACATTCAAATGCATCCTGTCATAAGATTTATGTAAATAATACAGCATAATAGAATTGATTTAACTCTAAGAATATAGAAGCAACAGCCTTGTTTTACAAAGTAACTGACCAGTAACAGTAGACTTGGACAGAGTAAGCAGGGAGCATATTCCAGCATAATCACTAACCACATTGACTAGCATGCACACCTCAAATCATTGTTCAGGTCTTTTTATTTAGTAGTCAGATTGATGTCAAGGGCAGTCATGTACTCAAGCTGTATGTTAATCCGCTCTGGTCCAAGGAACATGCGTGCAGATTCACCACATCAAAACCACAACATACATTTAGTAATGGCACATGGCATTGGTTACAACATCAAATATGTGCACAGAGAAGTCAGTCACATACTGGCATGATAAACGCCATGGGAGTGAACTCTGTGGGCTCAACACGGTATAACTACATTGGTTATTCTTTAAGATTTTAGCACTTTCTGACAACTACTACAAGGGTTTACTTTTTTTTGTTATTTATACATTTTTAAATCCACATGTGTTCAGGGCGTCGGGTTAATTCACAGCTGTACATACAGTGCACGTAAACATCTCTGTAGTCCATGTGCTCATAGTCCGGTAGGAGCTTCATGAAGCGACCAGACTTCACACGAAGGGTCACACCTGGACATGTATAGCACAACAGTGTTGCCTGTATCTCAATGGCATTTCTCCTTCCCTGTGTGTTGACTGTACTGAGTGTCCAGTGTGCTGTACTGAGTGTCCAGTGTGCTGTACTGAGTGTTGGGTGGCTGCTAAAAGTCGTTGTAATAAGGCTCTGAATTTTTTTACAAAAGATTCTGACCCCACTAAACCCCTTTATATATCTTTACATCTTACAAACCAGTAATAGTAAGTAAATTCAGTGTTCAGTGTTATTATGACCTCAAAATCAGACTGTCATTGTAGATTGGCAAACAGAATGAATTAACATCCTACTCTCCAAGTATAGATGTTTGTAGATAGACAGACAGAAGGAATTAACATCCTACTCTCCAAGTATAGATGTTTGTAGATAGACAGGCAGAATGAATTAACATCCTACTCTCCAAGTATAGATGTTTGTAGATAGACAGGCAGAATGAATTAACATCCTACTCTCCAAGTATAGATGTTTGTAGATAGACAGGCAGGATGAATTAACATCCTACTCTCCAGGTCAAGTTGTTGGTAGACAGGCAAGCAGAACGTTAATTTACCAACCTGATCAATCACAAAGAACACTATACAGTGCAAGCATTTCACTGTTTTAAAACAGAATCTCCATTAGGTTTTATTTCACCCGGCTAAGCGCTAGCCCATACAGCTAACAACATTACTGTTGAGCTTCCCCATTGAGGAATGCAACTTAAGTGGATGCACTTGATATTTGCCATTAAAATACCTTTCAGATTCCAGCATGACCAATTGGCCAGGTTTTAGGCTTGGTATAAAAGGTGCATATAAAAATTACTCACGTTTGGCATAGAGCTCCCGACTGGACACACCCACCACCTCCGTCTTGCGCAGATCTTCCTTAATGCCAAATTCTGCAGGAGAAGGAAAGAGACAGGCAGCCATTTGACACTGAAGACCAGTGTGTGTTTCCTTACAAAACCCAAACAGAGAAAATAAATCAGTTTGTCTAGGGTGATGTAATGGTTGAAACTGTTTTATCCGGTGTACATGTACTGCTACAGCATATATTAGCATGTTCTGCTGCATGTTCCCCCATCCCTGACAATGAGGCAAATCCCCATAAAATGATGCTGCCACCATAATCCTTCACAGTAGGTACAGAAAGGGTGTGTTTTTGTCAGACCACAAACATTTGACCCACATGGCTACAGGAGCCCCTTAGTGTTTTTTGGTGAACTCCAAACAGGATTAGGGACAGGCTTTCCTGTGTTATTGCTTCCTTCTTGATATGCAACCACACAAGCCAGAGTTGTTGAGGGCTTGCAATATTGTTGTTCCATGCACACTTTGACCGGTCTTGGCCATAAAAGCCTTTTGCTCCGTCAAGGTTACCAGCGGCTTTTACCTAGACTCTGTTCAGTCTCCAACCTGCAAGGTCATCTTGTTTGGTGCAACGGCCTGATCTAAGAAGGGTGCCAGACCCATTCCAAGCATCTTGACTTTTTATACCCATCCACACCGTGGGCCTATTTACACTACAAAAATGCACACTACAACATATTCATGTAAAGAACATTTACATAAAATGTAAATAGAATTTTCTATTTACACTTGCAAAAAGAAAGTGTAACACGATAAGTTGAAAAAAAGTACAAGCAGCACATTTTACCGTCCAAAGTATTAACATTATTGTCTCACTTGTTTTCTCAGAATGGCTTCATATGCATATGCAAATTATTACATTCATCTTTGAAAGACTCATTTGTAAAATAGAATACAGGCCAGCCACTAGGGAGAGTGGCGAGTGCAATAAGAGTCAAACAGACTTGTAATGAGAGCCATGGTTTGGGACGGTGGACTCACAGAAACACGAATTTCAATGGAAGCAAGCTTGAAGCCGAGAAGAGGCAAAAAAAATGTCTAACCATTGTGAAATATACCAAATGTGTGTCATAGATTTATGCCCAATGTCATCATCAAGATAATAATACATCCAGCAAAACATAACACACAGTTGACAAATGTCACCAAGCACAGTAAGGGCAATAATCATAAAGTTTAAGAAGACTGGAAAGGTTTCAAATTTGACAGGATGTATGCTGCCTTCATGCACAGTGAAGATGGTGAGCTTGTCAAAGAAGACTTAAAGGATCACAGCTTCAGAAATGCGTCTACTGGAATCTTGAATTATCGAGTCTCAAAATCAACTGTTCGAAAGCACCTCCCTGTCAACAAGCTCTAAGGAAGGGTTGCACGAAATAATCATTTACTGAGCCCGAGCCACAAATTGCACTGCCTGAACTTTGCCAAGCGTATTGGAACTGCAAACTGAATCTTGTGTTGTGGTCCAATAAAAAAGTTTTGGCCATGCATACCATTGGCATGCTTGGTAAGAAAAAGAGACCTGATACACACCGTAAAACACCAGGATATTTAAATATATGTACCAGGATATTTAAATATATGTACCAGGATATTTAAATATATGTACCAGGATATTTTAGCCCAAAAGCTGGTTGCCTCGACCAGGAGACTGTGACTTCGCCATGGATGTAACTTTCAACATGACAATGGGCCCAAACATGCATCAAAAGTAACACAGCTGGTTGCAGGAACACAAAATCTTTGTTTTACAATGACCATCTCTGGACAAATCCTACAGAAAACGTGTGGTCTAAGTAGTAGAGGGCCGCCCCGATGTGCAAGACTTCCAAGGTTCTGCATGGACGTGGGCTCCAAGAACCCTCCAAAAGTGTGCGTGAACCTTACAGGTGAAGTCTCAGTGCTTTGTTGTACTCCAGGGGGGTCTTCACTAATAATTGACTGTAGGGTAAATGTTTTAGAAACCTTTTTACAGAAAGAAACTCAATAAAATGCTTTTTGTTTGAAATTGTGTTGTAATGAAAGTATAGCGCTCCCCCTTCATTATTTGTGTTGCTTATTTTTTTCCATTCACTTTTTCTTACTTTTGATTAGTCCAATACTTCTTTAGTTGTTTAGTTCAAATATCTATCAACTGCACTTACAGAGATTGTTCTTACATGACTTTGCAAAAAACAATAGAAACATTTAACTTAACCTTAGAATACTTTATTAATATACATGTAAGGTCAACCATGTATATCACTTAAGTATACCAGGGTTTAATTAAATTACTATTGTTTTTCGTTAAGTCATAGAAGAAGGAATGAAATGAGCGTAGTTAACATAATGTATTCATATAAATATAATTTTTTTAGCTAATAAGAATGCATACTATTTATTATACTATAGTCCATGCTTTTCGTTTTATAGCAGTTTCTCTTACTTCTACTGACATGTCACCAACAAAGGTTGGAATAGCAAATTTCTGCTCCTTCTCTGTATCGGTAATCGACTGGTCGATAAGAAAGCTTTTAGGAAAATAATTAATTGATGTGCACGGACCCGAAGAACCATGCATTGACAAATAGAAACTGCCGAACAAGATAGCAACCTAGCCACTTTCCTGCGAACCCACAGATAAACAGACATCAGTGTTACTTTCAATTCCTGTTGAGACACAACAGAATAATATTTCACGTATTGCAGTCTGCAATTATGCGAAGTGATCATTGTATTATTTACCCTCTGTGCATCGCCTTCTCCAAACGGTCTCCGTGTTGAGAATTTGCCTGAATTTCTTGCAGACGAGTGCCAGGGTTGGTAGCTCTGTTCCCGGCAGTGAGGAGAATATTTCCACTAGAATCTCCGGTGGCATGTGTAATAGGGACTGTGGATTCGGTGGCCCCGTGTTTACAACGGCCTCATACGAAAGTCTGTTAACATTGGAACTGCCAAATTCACCAGTCGCGTTATTGGCCACACTCGGCCCTAATGCGGCGGAACTAGTTTCTGGGCCGCAACCATTGTTGGTCACTGTTTTGCCAACAATCCGCTCCTCTTCCTCTTCGTCCATGTCGGAGTCGCTTCCCTGGTCGGGGTGATTATGCCGCTGTCGCCTCCTGCACCTCCGCGACTGACCCACTCCGCAGAGCCTGGCACACACAGCCATCCGTAGTAGTCACCAAAGGGGAAACATTACATCACCAAAAAAGCTGTTACACACTGCTGGCAATATCAGAGACGGCAGAGAAAGATGCAGTCATTACGTGGTATCTTCCCGGTGCTTGCGTGCCTGGGTGGAAACGTATGACGCAAAAAAAAAGGGTTACCGTACTTCTATTTTGAATGTTCAATGTTAAGAATTTCAAACAGAGAAACGTGCATGAGAATAAATACGTGCACGTGAATAAATACGTTCACATTAATATTTGTTCTAAATGCAGGCATCAATTTAAAATGAATGTAGATACGTAAAAACAATCGAGCCAGCCAGGAGTCGAACCTAGAATCTTCTGATCCGTAGTCAGACGCGTTATCCATTGCGCCACTGGCCCGTTGGAGACAGTTAAAACCGTCACTTTTAAAAACAAACACCAAATACTCCCACCAAATGACATTTTCACTCCTGGTGGTGCAAGCACACATATACTTAAAACATTCCTGACCAAGGTTGGTTGCCCAACTTGCACAATGTTGATGTAGTGGTAACATTCGACACTAGGCGTTAAGGCAACAGGCTGGCATGTGTTGCAATATCCTCCAGGTGTTGACCACATTTCGTAACGTTATAAAGTTAGCGAGTTTTTTTAATTTTTATGCCTTCGTTGATACGAATCAGATACATTATTATGCAGCTAATAATAAAAAAAAACTTAAGGCTGATAAAAAGAAAACGTATAGCACGTGGTGGCCGTTGCGTAGACGCACAGAACCAATCACAGCATGCAAACGACAGGAAGGCGTTTTCTTTGGTGGCGGGAATTTAATCGAAACGTCGTAACTGCTAGTAGTTACTACCAAACTGTTCCACAAAAAGTAGCTATACCCAAATACAATTAGGACCCGCAAAGGTATGTTAGACCAACTTGTGTTCATGTACATTCATTAGCAGGTTCTTACAATAACCTTGTCATACGGCTGGACGGTCCAGCCAAAGTAAGCTCATTAGCTAGCTAAGCTAAATATTGTTATGAAACGCAAAAAGTTCATTCGCGAAGGGGTGATAGCAAATCTGTTCTAATTTATTCTCATATTGAACCTTGTGTTGCGACTTTATGCAGTATGTGTTTAATTTTACCTTGTTCGTCCAACAGGTGAGCTGATGATGGAGAAGATAGTTTCGTTGTCAGATGGAGAGAGCATCTCCGAGCTGCAGCATTATCTCTCATCCCAGACAGATGACCAGGTTACAAGTCTCAACAATATGTTGTTTACAACATACCTACTGTACTTCACCAGTTTATGACAATGTATCGTGTGACACATGTTTCATTCAACTATGCAGTATATCAGTGTGAACATTTACACGTTGATTCAGTACTTAGATATTGCCAGGATTCAGATCAGTTGTGCTGTCTTGACCACCATTTTTGTGTCATGCCTTCCATGAAGAAGTTGGCAACAAGAGAGCACAAACAATGGCACCCTGGCTAAACTAGCAACTTTCTTGACGTAATAAATGATTGTGCGTGTTTATCTCTAGCTGACCACGGTGGTCACCAACAGTGCTTTGAAGGGGAAAGACGTTGGAGCCATTGTAAAAGCCATATTCAAAGGTAAGCATGTGACATTTGACCCTCTAAGCCGTTGTCAGTGTCCTGTGGGGTTCCTTCTGTTGCTAGCAATGCCAGTGTGTGGTGTCTCAAAGTGTGTGTTTTTTAGGGTCTCCGCCCAGCACCCCAAAGGGGGCGAGTCGCAGGCTGCTCCTGTACCAGCACTGCATCCCCCTGTGTGATTCTGGCGATCTTCAGACAGAGGTGGCATCAGGCATCTTAGGACTCCTGATGCTTGAGGTACAGGGATATTTCTTTGTTTGCATTTCAATGAGATAAGCCAGTGGGTCTTCTATTATTTCTTTCATTATTAAACAGAAATTCTTTAGTACTGATTTTTGTTTTTTTTGTTTTTACTAATCCAGTCTTTGTTCTCCTTTTAGACCCACAACCTGCCAGGCCCCTCCCTGGCACAGCTGGCCTCTCTCTTTGTTGATGCCATTAAGACGGGCAAGATGGGGAATGGCAAATCCATGGAGCTCTTTCCCACAGTCCTCACGGCCCTTGCTTCCACTGAGGCCCTGTCCTATGGGAAAGGTACCAAAAAGCGTAGATGCAAACTCCTGAACATGCATCATTTTCTAAAATACTTTCCTGTGGGTTTTGTTTGGCCTTCAATATCTACAGTGGGATTGGGAATTGGCAGGAACGTCACGATACCATATTATCTCGATACATGCCAATATACACTGCTCAAAAACGTTTTATAAATTAGGGGAACACTTAAATCACTCATCAGATCTTGTTGAAGGAAGTACATTAAAGATCAAAATCTTTACTGCACATTGGGAAATTTGTTGAGAACACAATGTTGTAAAAATAGTCAATGGAAACCAAAATCACCCACCGATTGATATCCCTGAATTTTTATTGACTTGGTGTAATCCTGTGATGATTACATATTCCCTGAATGTTTTTGAGCGTATGTATGTAGTGTATGTATAGAGATTCAATATTTTGTTTCACAACATTGCTTTCCATGTCTGCTGCAGAGCGATGAGACAGCCAGTTCTAATCTAACATGGAAGTGAAGGTGCCGAACACTAATATGATCCCTCCTTAACAAGAACCACTTACTGGTGCCAAATTAATCTGGCAATAATGTCCAAACCGTACGTGTAACTTCTGATATCTTCCCCAATTCCTGATGCGCAGGAGAGCTGAGTGGTGAAGAGTACAAGAAGCAGGTCATCAACAGCCTCTGCTCCAGCAGGTCTGGTCCTGGATCTCTCTTTCATTTACATTGAGGGATGTTCTTCTCATGTGTTACAATACCCTGTGTAATTTTAGGTCTTGACTTCTCATTATGGCCTGCGATTAAGGCTTCATAATAGTTGCCTCATATGGGAAAATCCAGTTTCCGGCTGTCTAAATATTTGCAAATAGAGAAAGGGCACGAAGAGATTTTAAGACCTCAATTCAAAATTCAAGAATTAAATATAATGTAGATACTGAATATTTGCATAAATCGCTGTAAAAGATAAATGGTTACTATTAATATAATTTTAAAGCTTACAGAAATGGTTGTCAAACAATATAAATATTTTTCATATAAATTCTACAAATGCTCAAACTATAATCTATTTAAATACAATATTCACATGCATTCTTCCATAGAACCTATTTTAGTTTTTGGGTTGTGCTCGCTATCAGTTGAGACACTAGAAAAAACAGGTTGGGAGTAATTTTAGCTGCCGAATCTACTTAAATTGGAAGACATTTTGTCGTTAATTAAATAAACAAAAAAATATTTGTTACCTTTTTAAGCATTCAATGGGTGCAACCATTGATATGTTTGTGGTAATGAGTTAATTGCAAGTTTAAAACTTGAAATTGATACTTTGAGATTGATCCCTGAAATCCCCGAATGTTTTGGCATTCATGTTCAGAATGTCACATTCTGACTAGTTTTAACATGGGCTAAAGTTTTGTCTAAATTAAAAGGGATGCTTTCAAAAAGGGCATGTATTTATTTTTTACCCATTAAAGATATTGAATGGCACAAACTGTTACTTAAACATGTATTTGTTGTGTTTACAGATGGGACTCGCAGTGTGTGATTCACTTGACCACCATGTTCAGGTAGAATTTGGCCAAAATAAAGTTAGTGTTAATTTAGGACTGCAACTTTATTCAGTCAGTGAGTGCATCTTCTTGCATTAAACAATCCAGGGATGTGCCCTTGGCCCCGGAGGAGCTGCAGTTCTTGGTGGAGAAGGTCCTGAGAATGTTCCTTAAACTTGACCTGCAGGAGATCCCACCACTGGTCTACCAACTTCTGCTGTTGGCTGCTAAGGTGTGTAGTGTGTGTGCCTAAGAGGCAGTTTCCCACCTGTAGGTGGACTCACCCGCACATGAGATGAGCCCAATGCGGGTGGTGTCATCTGCAAACTTCAGGAGCTTGATGGATTAATGACTGGAGGTGTAGCTGTTGGTGTACAGGGAGAAGAGCAGAGGGCAAAGGACGCAGCCTTGAGGGGATCCGGTGCTGATGGACCGGGGATCCGAGACATGTTTTCCCAGCTTCACGCGCTGCCTCCTGTCGGACAGGATGTCTGTGGTCCACCTGCAGGCGGATTGAGGCACGAGCAGCTGGGAGAGCTGTTCCAGCATCAGCTTGCTGAATGAATATCCTTGTTTGTTTGCGTTTTCCTAACAGGGCTGCAAGAAACAAGTTCTGGAGGGAATCGTCAGTTACTTTAAAGAGCAGGACCTTCGCCAGAAAGAGGAACAGAATAACGGAGAGTGAGCATTCTGAACTACATCATCATCAGCAACAAGATTGTACCTCATCTCCCAATATGTTATTGTGTTGGTTTCATTCATTTCCTCTCTTTCTTTTTCAGGATTTTGGACTTAGAGGTTCAGTCCCTCCCAGAAGACCAGCTGAGGCACGTGGAGGGCACAGCCATCCTGCATATAGTCTTTGCAATGCGACTCGATCATGAGCTGGGAAGGGAGTTCCTTAAAAGCCTTAAGGTCTTAGATTTTACTGTTATCTACTTTGTCAAACATTCTCTGAAACAGCAAGCCAGTATTGATGGTGGGCTGGCAGTTGCTGCTAGAGCAAAGCTTTAGTTCAGGAATTTTGGAATTTAACTGCTTGAACAAAGTTGTGAGCTGAGAAAATGAATAGTGCTCATTAAGAAAAAGTAATCTAATACAAATTTGTCATTTATTCTAATTTGGTTTTATTGAGTTCTACATTCAGAAATAGTCCATCTTGATTGCATGGCTTAACATTAACGTCTACTTGAGCACGTTGAGTTTGTGTACTTAAGCATCTCCGGCCTGCCAAGCATTCATAACTTGACTGATGAATTAACCCATTAGTGTCCAATTGTTTCTCGACAACAGAAACGTTGAGGCATTTAAATGCATTACAGTTTCCTTCATCATTTCCATTATCAGTCAAAGGTCTCTCAACCAGCTTCACTGGAATACTTTACCCAACTGTCTTGATAATGATATTATGATAACTGGATAGTATTTGCACATGTTTTTATTTGTTTTATAGCTACTGTCTACAGTTGTTGAAAAAAGGAAAATAACATTTATTTAAAACTAAACACTGTAAATGGATGATGAAGATGGTTTTTATTTGCAGCCCTACTGCTAGTCAGCCAGTATTGACGCGTGGTGTGTCTGCTGTCTTCTGCAGGGCTCTCAGGGGGATCTCTGCTCATTCAGCATTGCTCTGCTGCTCTCTGTGGCCAGGATCCAGCGCCTAGAGGAACCGGTGGGAACCTAGATGGACTCTACCTGAAGTCCTTTAAGAAAAATAAGGAACATTTCTCTCTTAGCCTTCCCTCTTTCCATACCTTTCTTCTTTTTTTCTTTCTCACAACTCTCTTTCTACTACTCCCTGGCTTCTCCACCCCCCCCTCCCTATTTCATACCCAATATCTCCTCCACACACCCTCTCATACACCCTCCCTATTTCATACCCCATATCTCCTCCACCCACCCTCTCATACACCCTCCCTATCTCATACTTCATAACCTCTTCTCATCCTACTAAATTGCTACTGTAACCGCTTTACTCCTCTCCCTCGCTCTGGTGGTGTAGGTTTTCCTACACGGTTAGACACGGTTACTGTAACCGCTTCACTCCTCTCCCTCGCTCTGGTGGTGTAGGTTTTCCTACACGGTTAGACACGGTTACTGTAACCGCTTCACTCCTCTCCCTCGCTCTGGTGGTGTAGGTTTTACTACACGGTTAGACACGGTTACTGTAACCGCTTCACTCCTCTCCCTCGCTCTGGTGGTGTAGGTTTTACTATACGGTTAGACACGGTTACTGTAACCGCTTCACTCCTCTCCCTCGCTCTGGTGGTGTAGGTTTTCCTACACTGTTAGACACGGTTACTGTAACCGCTTCACTCCTCTCCCTCTCTCTGGTGGTGTAGGTTTTACTACACGGTTAGACACGGTTACTGTAACCGCTTCACTCCTCCCTCTCTCTGGTGGTATAGGTGTTTGAGCTGCTGAAGGGGGCGATCAACAAAGACTTGAAGAATGAGCAGCTGCGTCACGGCTCCAGGTTCCTGCAGGACCTGCTGCCTCAGCGCTGCAGCCTGGCTCAGATGATCCTGGACACTGTGAAGAACAGGTCAGAGAGACCGTCTGTTAGATCTTCTGGTCCATTGTGATCTCAGATTGTGGTGACCGACTCCGAACCCCCTCTGACCCGCGCAGTGTGTTTGGCTGGGACCATGTGACCCAGGGGCTGGTCCAGCTGGGGTTCATTCTCATGGACTGCTTTGGGCCCAGGGCAGCACCATTTGGGAAGACCACCACCGAGGGGGCCGTTGTCCTGGCCAAGACTCCCACACAGCAGGCCTGTAGACTCGGGGGACAGGTCCTCTTGGAGGGCTTTAAGGTATAAAACCTATGTGGCAGCCTTGTGTGTGATGATGTTGATGATGATCAATGTGGTACTTCGTATTTGAGGCAATATGACCAGTTTGGAAGTAGTAGTATGTCACGGATGGCTTGGTCAAAGAAAACGGTGCAATGTTGAACCCAGTATTTAGTCATCTTCTCCCTGACAAAATATAGCTGTTTTCTTCCCAAGCCAAACCAGGCTTAAAATAAATGCACTTCATCAAGATGCTTTGGTTGATGCTGTGAACTTAATTGCACATGCTAGTTTACAGTGCTGTACCTCGACATCTATATAAAAAAAAAAAAACCTAGATAAATCATATTTTAATCCCATTCTTATTTTCACAGATGCATGAGCCAATCAGGGTGGAGATACTGGAGCAAGTCCTGAACCGGTTGGTCACTAAGACAGCCACCCCGGTCACTCATTTTATTGGTAAACAGGCTTCTATGTTGTGTATGCCAGGCGTGGCGTTTTGCATGAGACGGTCAGGTGATGTCTGGACGTCCCTCCATGTCGTCTGCTTTCTCTCTCCTTGACGACCAGAGCTCCTGTCGGACATAGTGGTGTCCGCTCCCATGATCCTCCTTGAGTCGTCGTCCAAGGTGACTGAGACGTTTGACCACCTGTCCTACCTGCCTTTAGCCACCGTGCAGGGACTACTGAAGGCTGTCCAGGTAACATCTTTATTCACCTTCGAGGCAGGCTTGTTCTCTGTACGTTGGGAGACTTCATGCTACACACGGCTAGGTTTCCCTTGAGCGCTGACCTAGAGCATTACCTCATCTGGACGTATGTAGGCCAACAATCTGAAGGACACTTCCTGTCCAACTGTTAGCATGGCGACACTCCCACCCCCTCGAAACTCGACACTCCCATTAAGAGCTTGCACTGATAACCGAGGGCGGATCAGCCCCAAGGACATCACATTCTGTGTGTGAGTCTGTGCCCATCCAGTCAGGTACCAGACTCCAAACCCTGCATTGTCCAGTATTCCAGTGGCCATTCTCTTCAATCCCAGGAAGTTGTCTTCTGTGTCAATGGCCAGTGGGATGTTCCTCCTATGTAAATCCAAAGGGGAGGAGAATGTGGCTAACCCCTTAAACACACAAACACACTGCAGGGGATGCTGATGTGATGTCTCTTTATTGTCCCCAGCCTCTGCTTAAGGTCAGCATGTCTATGAAGGACGCTCTGATCCTGGTACTGAGGAAGGCCATGTTCTCCAGGTAACTTTCCACTGTTGGTCTATCCAGGTAACTTTCCACTGTTGGTCTATCCAGGTAACTTTCCACTGTTGGTCTATCCAGGTAACTTTCCACTGTTGGTCTATCCAGGTAACTTTCCACTGTTGGTCTATCCAGGTAACTTTCCACTGTTGGTCTATCCATGTAACTTTCCACTGTTGGTCTATCCAGGTAACTTTCCACTGTTGGTCTCTCCAGGTAACTTTCCACTGTTGGTCTCTCCAGATCTAGCGCTGATCAGTAGTGCTTTTAGCTCTGAACCGTAGCTCAGTGTTAGTGCTAAGGTTCTGTCCCCACTGTCCGTATATTAATGTACATAATGAAACAACATTACTGCTCCTACGGAGGCATGTGATGCCCTGGGTTCCAGGCCCTCTCTCCTCTAAACGCATCTGAGATGTTCTGAGATGTTGGGCTGTCTGACAAGCAGCCTGTGTGGATTGGCATACAGATTAGGGATGCCGGAAAGGGGTTCAGAGGGCTGATACTGATAAAGTCATGTGACCCTGGCAGCCATTTGGATGGGAGAAAGTCTGCCCTCACTGGCTTCCTGTTGCTACTGAAGAACTTCCGGGTCCTGGGGAGCCTAACCTCCAGTCAAGCCAGCCAGGCCATCTCCTCCAGCCAGGTGAGTCAGTGGTCTGTTTGATTCAGTTATGTCAATGTGTTGAGGTCAGTACCGCTGCACTTTAACGTATTCGACCCTTCTCTGGGTGTCTTCCCCCTGTGACCTGCCCTGTGATTGGTTCAGGTCCAGGTGGACGTCCATTCCCGCTACAACTCTGCGGCCAATGAAGCCTTCTGCCTGGAGATCCTCAGCAGCCTGCGTCGCTGTTTGGGCCAGCAGGCCGACGTACGACTCATGCTGTACGAGGTCAGAACCGCCACGGCTAGACTGGATCCAGTTCTGTTTGCGCCAATGGCTGTAGAGTAACAATGGGCCTGGGGTTTAAAGGAAATTCTTAGCAGGCTGTAGAAAACCAGAAACTGTGATCCCTTTAAAATGCCAAAATAACCTGGTTGTCCTGTGTGCCTTTGTAAGGGTTTCTTCGACGTTGTACGGCGTAACTCCCAGCTGGGCAGTTCTATAATGCAGACCCTGCTTTCCCAGGTGTGTTGGTCTTTTGGGTTTCTGCTGTGATTACATGCTGCTGTGTTTTGTACTATGATTTGACGTGTGTGTGTTCTGCACAGCTGCGGCGGTACTATGAGCCAGAACAGGACCTTTTACCGCCAGTGAAGCTGGAGTCCTGCATCAGTGCTCAGGACGACCAGGTCTTCCTCCAGGAGCCTCTGGTATAGTGTGTGTGTGCGAGAGCGTGTGAGTTGGTGCTTTGTGTCCATGTTAAAGGCAGCACATTGAAGCAGCCCGTTTCTCTCAGTCCCACCTGTTGAGCTGCACAGTCCACTGCCTGCTGTGGCACCAGGGCTTGTCCCATTCCTCCCAGCCCAACGCTGGCAGGAGCGACGATGACGATGAAGACGAGGGGGGAATTCAAGCTGAACTCCAGAGCCTCTTGGAGAGCATCACACGTCGGATGATCAAAAGTGAATTGGAAGACTTTGAGCTGGTGTGTATCGGCTTCCTATTTAATGACTTGGAGCAGGAGTTTGAGCATTTGTATTTTGTCGCAATGGGATGTAGTGCTTGGGTCAGAGGCCAAGCTATACACCTTCAAGTATATTGGGTTCATAAAAATAAACTTTTTGGCACTTTTGGCCAATTAGGTTGCGTGGCTGGATTTGTTTTATAATAACATACTAATAATGGTCTCGGTTAGGAATTGGAATTCTAAACCTGACCTGAGTGACGGCACTAAGTGCAGCTATAGAATTGATTTGATACTGGATGTTATCAGTATGATCCTCGTGTATGGCTGCGATTTAATTATTGGCCTTTGAGACAACTGGAAAACGCGTTGGTACTCTGGGTAGATGTAATTGGCATGCACGTGGCACAAGGTCAACTCTGTAAGGAAGATGGAAGTAAGTAGCTGGAAGCAGAATACAGTGTTTGTCTGAGGTAATGTTATGGCTGTGACATCCAGGACAAGTCGGCTGAGTTCTCTGTGGTGTCCAGTGTCGGGGTGAAGAACAGCATCTATGCTGTCCTGGTGATGGGAGTCTATGAGGTGCTCATGGAATACAACTTCACCAAGGCCAACTACAGGTAACCTGGCTCTGTGGGAGAAGCCTTGGCACCAGGTTTTCTTTTTTTCATTTGGAAATGCTGAGAACATTTGCCTTTGTATGTGTTGCAGTAAGAGTGTTTTTGAGGAGGTCCTGGAGCTGTTCAATCGCTACAACAAACTGTCTCAGATCCTGAGAGAGAAATCTGGAAAGGGCAAGAGCAGCAAGAGCCCTCGTAGCCTGCTGTCCTTAGGCTTTGTGTCAACACTGCTCACGGCACTCTTCAGGTGTGCGTGTGTCTCCTAACTTGCATAAACACCAACACGGTTTATTGTTAGCTGCACAATTGTGTGTAGCCTGTCTTACACTTAAGTATGTGTTGTTTCAGGGATAGCACTCAGAGCAGAGATGAAGCCCTTTCAGTGTTGCGCTCCAGTGGGGACTTCCTGCGTTACTCTGTGAGTGTAACCCTGCAGAAGGTTACGCAGCTGGAGGACACTGGACACACCGATGGTCCTGATGGACAAAACACAGACAAGACCTTCCGTCACCTCTGTGACATCACCAGGTCAGGTTCTCTCGGTGTCATCACCAGGTCAGGTTCTCTCGGTGTCATCACTAGGTCAGGTTCTCTCTGTGGCATCACTAGGTCAGGTTCTCTTTGTTACATCACCAGGTCAGGTTCTCTCGGTGTCATCACCAGGTCAGGTTCTCTCGGTGTCATCACTAGGTCAGGTTCTCTCTGTTACATCACCAGGTTAGGTTCTCTCTGTTACATCACAAGGTCAGGTTCTCTCTGTTACATCACAAGGTCAGGTTCTCTCTGTTACATCACCAGGTCAGGTTCTCTTTGTTATATCACCAGGTCAGGTTCTCTTTGTTACATCACCAGGTCAGGTTCTCTTTGTTACATCACCAGGTCAGGTTCTCTTTGTTACATCACCAGGTCAGGTTCTCTTTGTTACATCACCAGGTCAGGTTCTCTTTGTTACATCACCAGGTCAGAGAATATATTTACTGTTTGGGTTTGTGATGAAATCCCCAGGTTATATTTCCAATATATCAGGTCAGACGTTGACATCAGCTGGTAAGAATAACTGTGTCACCAGAAACCTGGTCACATTCTCCCTATGACAGCACCGGTCCAGATAATATTTTGCTCAAAACTGACAACAGTTTACAGTCTCTTCTACAGGTTTTATAATGACTTGTTTCTTTCCTGGTTAAAGATAATGCTATTAAAATGTTTGACGCTCCTACACTCCCCGTCTGCACCAGCGTCCTGATGTGGCGGTACACCAACATCCCCTGTGCAGTGGAGGATGCTGGGAAGAAGGAGAAACGCTGCAGTGTATCCCTCCTGTGTCTAGAAAGCCTGCTGAGGATCTTCAGCACCTGTCTGCAGCGCTACCCAACAAGACTGGCCCAGCTCCTCTCTGCCAACGGTGACACACACACACAGAGAGCTCTCGTTCTCAATGCTACATGCCAAACTAAATTAGGACCTAGACTAAGTTTTTTCTCAAAGCTGACCTCTTGGTGAAGAGTTAAGCACTACAAGACAAACGGACACACTGCTGCAGCTACCGAGGGTGACCAGTTACTCTGTATATTGTTGTGTGCAGTTTAAGACAGTCCCTGGAAATACCGGCACTTCAATGTAGTAGGTCCCCGGAAATACAGGCACTTCAATATAGTAGGTCCCCGGAAATACAGGCACTTCAATGTAGTAGGTCCCCAGAAATACAGGCACTTCAATATAGTAGGTCCCCGGAAATACAGGCACTTCAATATAGTAGGTCCCCGGAAATACAGGCACTTCAATGTAGTAGGTCCCCGGAAATACAGGCACTTCAATATAGTAGGTCCCCGGATATACAGGCACTTCAATATAGTAGGTTTCTGCAGTAAGTAAATGGATTTCATAAACAATGTTACGTCATGTTGATACATTACTAACTTTGCATTGGCTGCCCTAAAAAGGTAGAATAACACCCTAACCCTTAACGGGTAGAATAACACCTTAACCTTAAGAACACACTTTGTCCATTCATATTCACCAGTATAGTTACTTTGTAATTCATTTGGGATTCGACCCCAGATAATCAATGAAAAGATGAATGGTTCTTTTGAATATAGATTTGTTTTTTATGTCTGTAACAGTAAATGTCCTCATAACCATTCTGAACAGTGTGGTGGATTTCTCTTCAGATGTCTCTGTTGGGGAAGACCGTGATGGGACGGGGAAACACAGTGTCACAGAGAAGATATCTTTCTGCATTCGCCAATTCCAGGTGTGTGAATGAGGTCTGGCTGGTCTTTTTAAGACTGTTGCATTTAATGTATTGCATGAATTACAAATAAAAATAGTTTTGTGTTAAAATTAAACATGCAAATAATTTTCCAATACCTGTAGGGTGAGTTGCCACAGTGGATGTGTAGGATGAGAAGAGTTATTGTCAAATTCACACTATGGAAGTAATTGGCTTTGAGTAGATGGTCCGGTCAATTCAAGTAACAAAATAGAAGAGAAACGTATTGCTGTGGGCCGGGCACAGATCATATCGGCCTGTTTGTCATGAAATAATTTTAACCAATGATAAAACAAACCAGTGAGTGAAGTTGTCATACATTCTTCAGGCTGCAATCCAGACAAACATATTATTGACCTCACAGCTGTGGAGGGGAAATTCAGTAGCCCATGTTGGTTGCGGTTGAGATCAAATGTGCATGTGATTTCGGCACATATTCATGAGAAATCTGGCACCGATAATCAGTTGGCCATTCGAGGTTGCAATGGTTCACCCTTGCCTACACCCACCTACTACTTCTGATATGTATTCTGAACCTGCGTGTGTGTGTTTGTCCACAGAGGGCGCTATTTACCCAGCTGAGTGGAGCGGAAGAAGATTTCAACAGCAAGGAGGCTCAGCTCCTGGTCAACATCCTGAGTGTGCTCTCACGTCAACTGGAGTCCTCGTCCCAGCAGGTAGATGCCCTCAAGTTAATGTCCTAGAACCAGTAAGGACTGAGGAGAATGCATGGACCCTTCTCACTTGCTCTCTTTTTCTCAGTTTGGTGAAGTGATCACCTGGACGGTGAAGATCTGCAAGGAGACCAGCTTTGGTGAGTACATGGCATCAAGGAAAGGTTTCGGGTGCCAGGTTCAGGGCTTTAAAATCCTGCTGATTTAAAAATAAAAAAAATAAAAAAATTGACTCTGAGCTTCTAGCAACATCTGTGTTCTTTTTCTATTTGTATTTCACGGCCACCGTGCCCGTCGTCTGACCAGGTGTGGACCTTTTCAGCTTTCACATTATAAAAGCACTTAAGTTTGGCACTTTATGCTGCAAGGACTTTTGTATTGATTTAAAGGGGCCTTTTTTCCTTCCCTCCAGAGGACGCAGCGTTCAGTAAAGGCCTGCTCTCCCTGCTCTTCAGTATTCACATACTCCATAAGAGTCCCGTTGGTCTGCTGTTGGAGCTTTGTCAAGACATACACAGTCAGCTGGGAGACATTGACCAGGTACAGCCTGCTACTGTCTGCAATGTTCGACATAAAACAATAGGACATCACCGTCAGACAGACGTTAGCGCCATTGGATGGTGGGATTCAATCCCGTCATTCACCCAGTCCTGCCTCACTGTGTCCATACTGTTGTGCTGTCAATCCCGTCATTCACCCAGTCCTGCCTCACTGTGTCCATACTGTTGTGCTGTCAATCCCGTCATTCACCCAGTCCTGCCTCACTGTGTCCATACTTTTGTGCTGTCAATCCC
>JACXGK010005492.1:0-32853 GCA_016801125.1 Novumbra hubbsi | reverse complement strand
CACACACCGACACACACCGACACACACCGACACACACCGACACACACCGACACACACCGACACACACCGACACACACCGACACACACCGACACACACCGACACACACCGACACACACCGACACACACCGACACACACCGACACACACCGACACACACCGGTCCTGTGAGTACCTTTGTTTTTGTGGAAAAAACGCAATCGCTACAGAGCCACTTCTCATCAGTGTCGATCAGACTGGAGTGGATGACGGGGGAGTGGCAGAGCTGGTGGTACCCTGGAAGGAGAAAACATGCCCGGGTAAAATACTCTCTATGCCCCGGTAAAAGACTGCCTATCATGTAGACTAGTGGCTACAGCATCTGACCAACAACTTAAGGTTTTCAGGACTGAATCTCTGAGCAGACAAGACATCCATCGTTCTTTCTCTAAACAACGTATATATCCCCATTTGCTCCTTGCAACCTTTGGGGTAAAACAAGTGTGACTTAATATTTTAAATAAATAAATACTCTGCTTCTGATGTGTTTTTCTTTCCACATTAACATGATGTTAATTTCAGCGTCGGAGGCTATTTAATGTTCTATTTTGGTTTGATCGGCATCTGAGCCCAACCCACTGGCCTTGGGCCCCTGGTAAGACAGACAACCCCTTAAGGCCAAGTCGCCTTGCCGCAAAAGTACCCAAATTAATTCCCTGCTCAGAGGTGTGCCTCAATGTGGCTGTTACTGAGGTGGGTAGTATCAGCATTCATTTTCACTCCAAACCCAAGTCAGTGAAGACATCTGCAAGGAAGTTTTGACAGGCATCCACTTCTGCTTTTGCGGTCGATGTGACTACTCCATTTTGCTCGAGCGACAAATTTTTTGTTGGTTATTAGGGAGCACAACATGGGTTGAAGCAAACCAAAAAAGTCGCGCAAAACAGAGAATTTAATTTGAAACCCAAGGACTAAATGGAAAGGTGACAATACACATTTACACTGTGCTTCCTTGACTAGGCTTCTGAAAAATTCTAACGAATCTTTGTAGGCATTACCCAAAAACTTTTTTAGCATGCAAAGTTGTAACCAGAAACTGTAGAAGAGGAATGTCTCTTGCAGTATGTTCACCCACTGCAGCTATTGTTAGCCCATGATTGTGGTGTGGTGGAGCTAACTACTAAAGCACAGAGCACTTGACTGTAGTGATACATTTCAACTGTGATGTTCGCAATAAGTTTCAATCCCACCTGTGGCTAAATAAGGAGAAAACCCTTTGCTGAATGGACAGTAGTTTCAAGAATTGGGCGTGAAGTTCTGCGAGTTAATTATCCAGACACATTCCTACCAGGGATTTAATCAGAGCAAACGTTACCTAGCACCAGCATTCCCATAGACTAACTCTTAATAACTCCGGCAAAGCTGGGCTAGCCAATGCTACGAACGGCACGCAAACCCGGAACAACAATGTCATGTTTGTGGTACAGGAAGAAGCTCTAAAGTTTATGGGGGCCTACCTCGTCCACACTTGTCGCAGATGACAATCTCGTTGGGCTCCTCGGAACCCTCGTCCAGGCATATCGTACAGACCATGTCCTCCCCTCCCTCGTCCCCTGAAAACAGACCGGGGAGATGGGTCACTCTAGCAGACATCCACACACGGTCCTTTACCTAACACAGAACAGCAAACCCAGCCAGCATCACAGAGGACAGTGGGATTACAAGAAACACAGAGAGAGCTAGAAAGAGGGGGAGAGAGCTAGAGATATAGAGAGTAACACAATTCCAAGGAGCATAGAAGAATAGAGACAACAATTAAGTGACTTAGCCGCCAACACTTTAAAACTGCTCAACGAGTTGTGAAATCCCCATTTGACTAATGCAATGTGTACAGTGTGATTCACAGTCATATCAACACTCCCGAAATGTGCTTCCAATCTAACCATCAAGTTAGGTATGTTTTCGTAAAAAAAGCTAACACCTGGCCGTTGTTTGTTTTGCAACCCGCAGCCTGCAACAGCGTGAAATGACAGGCTCAACACCAGTGCAAAGGTCAGAGCAGAGGAACCTCTCCACTTGTGGGACTAATTGAGGGGCCTATTCTTCCAAAATGAATTCATACTTAAATAAGTCTTGGGATGCCGTCTGATGTTCAACATAACACTGATCTCAGTTTCTGCCACTTGCATGACGACATCCAATACATTATGTTAAACATCAACCACGTGTCGTCCCAGTAAATTGGCAGGACTCCTTGAGGCCTAGGCCCCTCCCGGAAAAGGGATCAGTTAACATGTATAGGGTGAACACGTAATGCAACACAGTGGTAACACAGGCTGAGGAGTACCTTCCCTATGCTTGTCTCTGGGCGTCGCAGGGAACCTACGGTCGGTGTAACCCCAGACACGCTGGGGTCTGCTAACTGTCAGGGACAAATTACAGAAGATAAACTCGGGCTGAACAGAGGAGATAGGAGAAAAATAACTCAACTAAGGACACAAAGTCAACCATAGAGGGGAATGAATAAGCTAAACTAAACGGATGAACTGATAAAAAGAAAAAACGGTGCAGCCTGGAAAGGAAATTAAGAAAGGAAATGGACAAGATTCCGCCAACCATCTACGGTTGGTTTTATCTATGGAGAGATTCGAAAGGCATTTTTTTTGTAGGCAAAAATTATTCCTTGAAATACAAGCATACTACACAGATTTCCAATATCCAACAGGTATCAAGTGGGATAAAAAGGTACACGGACAATCAACGATACGTCTGGAACTCAACATGGCTACATATCTTGAGCAGGGGAACTACCTGTCTGAATGTCCTTCCACAGGACCCAAGACTTGGACCGATCTTCAAAGACAACAAAGCAACGATGCTTCTCGTCATTTATCTGAAGGGGGAGAAAACAAAAACACGCATGCAAAATGACATGACTAGAATTGCAAAAATGTACGATAACTAGTAATAATAGCTGCTTACCTTAGTGATAGTGCCCAAATAGAAAAGCCCGTCTGACCATCGGGCTAGGACCTCTTGTCCCTCTTTAAACCTGTGGCTGAGCTTGGGGTCGGAGTCCCCTCCATTTCGATCCGGGCCGGGGTCAATGCTGGTCAGTGACACTGGCATCGTGTGGTGCTGATGGGATTGTACTTTAAGATGGTGGACCGGAAAATGTTCTAATGTGGTCGACATTGGACAAAGGGAGAATTTATTCCATTCGCCTTCCACAACACCGGTGTCTCAGACTGTGACGGGCTCTCAATGTATTAGCCACAGGCCAGTTTTGTCTCGTCTCATCTCCTGAACATTTCCAAAATATCTCCAATTGTTTTACAACCATTTCCAAAATATTTAAAGGAGACAGAAAAGGGAAATATTTAGGTAATAACACTGAACTGGTGATTAAAACAAATGTGCAGGTCTGGTTGGCTAATAAACGCAATCAAATGTATCATACGAATAAGTCGTAAAATATAGTTAGGAAAAATAACAGAGTAAGATATTATTGTAAATCAGTAAAATCAAATCAGCCTTTTGAGGTGAGCATTCACCGTGTTCGATTCTAACCCTATATTCAACAGCCCCTACTGTCACAAGGCTACTTCCTTTTGTTAGTCGGCTGTCTGGACATTGCTTCAAGAATGAAATACTAAAAATAATGTAATTAAAGCATACATGTAAATGCACATACCGTCTTCTAAGTTCAGTTCAACAGCAGGACAGGATGCGTTAAGCTTGCATTTTGTGTAAGCAGTTATCTAGACTAAAATAAAGTGTCTCCTGCAACCACAAGCGGAATGATTCTGGAACGCACCCACACCCCAATAAAAAAAATATAGTAATGACTGTTGATAGCTAGCTAGGTAGCCTACCTCATTCGCTCAGTTCAGAGGGTCACAATTCAACATATACTCGACTGAAACACGTGATTGTCGTTTTGTCCGAGTAGAAGTAAAGTATATATGTAACTACACCTCTAAAATCACAGAACAGACAGAATGTTTTTTTAGAAAATAACAAACGGGTCATTTTCCCCTAATACATTCGCCATTTTGGTTTCCCGCTGATCTGGGAGTGCATTGTGGGAAGCACTCACTAGCGTCCACTTTTTTCATAACTTTCAAAAAGAAGGCAGGGCACTTCTCCTTCCCACTTAAGAAATATTTGTTTTGCCCATTGGAACAATCCAATGTTTTTTTTATATACATACTATTATAATAATAATGTATTGCATTTGCACAGCGTTTTTCATTATCAAAGAATATTCTCAAAGTGCATGAAAAATAAAATAGGAAAATAATAATCAGTAATGGTAATAACAGTAAACTAAGATTATTGTATATATTATTACATAATGATTAACAGTATTATTTTATTAAAGGGAAGCGTAGGCCAACCAATAGTGTGTCTTAAGCCCTGCTTTAACAGCCATGACGGTTTGTGCAGCCAGGAGGCTGTCTGGAAGGGAGTTCCAGAGGTGAGGTCCAATGAACAAAAAGGCACGCTGTCCCATTTCGGAGCTGGGTTCTTGATTCATGGAACAGATTGACGTTGCTATACCGTAGAAGGGCGTGGATCTTCATCGGGGGAGAGCAGGTCAGATAAGTAGGCAAGTCCTAAGCCATTGCTTGCTTTATAGACTTGAATGATAATTTCAAAGTAAATTATTTGAGATGAAGAAAAATATTTTACAGACATGTCTAATGTGGACCCTTAAAAGAGAGGGCAGGGTCAAATTTCACACCAAGTTTGGGGATGACTGAGGAGAGGGGTATGATGTGTCTTCAAGGGCAGATGTTGGTGATTTGCTGTGTGGTGCCCGCTAAAATCTAGATATGTCATAGTTTTATGTTATTTTGTAATTGGTTAATATTTGTAAAAGACACATTTCTTAAAAAAATATTAAGTTATCAACCATCCACTTGTTGGTGCTAGAGAACCATTAACTCTTTCACCGACTCGATCAGTCACCTCCAGTAACATTAAAACATTTCCAAATGTTTTCATTTGTTACAATGAATGACCACCCCGTTGCTTTTTGTGAATGCGGGTTGTACGTACAATTTATGGTAAATTGCAGAATTATTGAAATTCCAAATATTAAAATGTTATAGGTTTGTGTATATACCTATATCACTATTATATAATAATTATTAATTAAGACCCCGTGGTATGGAATATGATGGCTAAGCATTACTTCGCAACAAAAAAGAATTGCCAACATTTGCGTCGGCAAAGAATATTGTGGCTGCTCCTTTATTTCCTGCAGTCTTTGAGGTATGTTCTAGCTGGTAATCAGCAGCTGCAGGAGAAAAACAGCGACGCTGCCAACCGTGAACGGCGTGCAGAGCCGGACTTTGGCTATAGACTAGCTGTTCAAACGGAGGACTGAAAATAATCAAGAATAATCGGGTAACGGAATATTTTCAGTTTTGGAGTATATATTTTTCAAATCTCGAATTGCCTTCGGACGCATATTTTTATTTGTATAACCGACGAACGGGATCTGTCTTATTCTCTTGAGCTTTACACCATTTATTTGGATTCTCTTGCAGGTCCACGTATTGAGATGATCTGGTTTTATAATGGCGAAAGGTCTATTTCCTCGGGCCTTCTATTTCCAGGTAACAGTTTTAATCGAAAGCTTTTTACATGTTGTACTGAACGCGCTGTATGAAGATTGACATATTGTGGTCTCCTGCCAATGATCGCTGTATTACGGTATTTCTTGTCTTGCGGTACCCACTCTTAACTAGCCTCGACAGACTAACTGGAGCGTCTTAAAATTCCGAGGAGAGTGTTCGTTTTATAGTGTCTTGCTCTAAATGGCAGGGTAATGCCACAACAAAGATACGGTAAGATTTTGTTCTAAGAAGGCATCAGATCGTTCAACGTGTCAGTTAAGTTCTAGCCAACATTCAGAGGTGGCTTAAATAAACATGTATCTGGGTTTGACAACAGGTTTGCCTACTCCTGCATATGACCATGGGTAAGAGGTGTTGGGTTGGACAAAAAAGAAGTGATCCCACCGGATGCATAAATCTGAAGCATCAGGTTGTCATTTCCACTCCCCACGGGCGAGGAAGCCCCGGTGACCGGGCCCTGAAAGACAGTGTTGCGAGATGGAACAGGGACTGAATGGCTCTATGTTTGATTGTAATCCTATTATTCCGTTGTCTGTACTTTACCGTTACTTCTTCCTTTGGTTAGGAGTCTGTCTGGTGAAAAAAGGAATTGATACATTAAGCTGCAATTAAGTAAAGTTCAATGGCTAAATGCATTAAGCTTGCTTTTCCTCTTCTTTCTTGTACCGACCCTGCAACTGAGTAGGGTGTTCATACTACTACGGGTTGAGTGTTTGTCTAGCGACTTTAAAACGTATGCTCTATTTGTAAATCTTTTGCCAGAAAATTTACATGTACAGTTCAATACAGGTTTCTGTTCCAAAAGTAGAATATGCGGAACTACGTTTTTTGGACTACCCCTGTTTTACATTTTTTGTTCTTGTTTAGGTGTCAGTTAGGGTCACTTATAAATGTCCTTGTTTTTGCAAATATTTTGAGTCCTTTTAAAATGACATCAAATTGATCAGAAGTGCAGTTAGGAAATTGTTAATGTTGGAAATTGTTGCTGGAAATTGATTGTTTTTTGTAGTCTTTTTGGGGAATACCTACATGGGTCTACAGAGGCCCTTTATCAGAAACCGTCTTTGGTTCCAATGGAACATTGTGTTTGCTAATCCAAGTTTATCATTTTAAAAGGCAAGTTGAAAACTTTTTTGCAATGATGTTGTGCTGATTTAAAGAAGCAAAGAAGCAATAAATCTGGGCTTCTTTAGACTAGTTGACATTCTAAAGCAAGGGTGCCCAAATCCTTTCCTTCAATGACGGCAAAAATCAAACTTGACTGAGGGCTGTGTGGGCTGAAAGTAACGTTGTATTATAACAAACCGTATTATATTAAATGGCGTGGTGGGCCAAATCAAAGGTGTCTGAGGGCCAAGTTTAGGCACCCTTGTTCTGTAGCATCAGCTATTGTGGGTTTGATTTCATGCCAAGAAACGGAAGATCCCGTACAACGCCGTGTGCTACTCTCTTCACAGGACAGCGCAAACTGTCTCTAAGCAGAATAGAAGTGGGCCCCGGGGCACAACTGAGCAAGAGGACCAAAACATTAGTGTCTAGTTTGAGAAACAAATGCCTCGCAGGTCTTAAACTGGCAGCTTCATTAAATAGTTTCCCGTAACACACCAGTCTCAGCGTCCACAGTAAAGAGGCCAGTGGGATGCTGCCTTTGTACGCAGAAGTGCAAAGAAAAAGCAACATCTCAGACTGGCCAGTGAAAAGAAAAGATTAAGATGGGCAAAAGCACACATTCACTGGACCGAGTGAGATTGTAAAAAAAGTGTTATGGACAGACAAATGTAAATTTGAGGTGTTGAGATTGCAAAGAACAGTTGTCAGATGCAGGCCAAATGAAAAGATGCTGGAGGAGTGCTTGACACCATTGATTGTGTTGGAGGCAATGTGATGGTCTGTGGGTGCAGCTTTTTGCAATGCCATACCCTGTGGAGCCAATTTACTTCTACAACAGGACAAGGACCACAAGCACAGCTCCAAACTATGCACAAACTATTTAGGGAAGAAGCAGTCAACTGGTATTCTGTCTATAATGAAGTGGCCAGCACAGTCACTGGATCTCAAAATTATTGAGCTGCTGTGGGGGCAGCTTGACCAAATGGTCTGTAAGAAATGTCCATTAATCCAATCCAATTTGTGGGAGGTGCTTCGGACAGCATTCGGTGAAATCTCTTTAGATTACCTCAACAAATTGACAACTTGAATGCCAAAGCTAGTAAGTAATTGCTGCAAATTGAGGATTCATTAGACAAAAGGACACAATTACTAATTCAATTAAAAATCATTCTTTTTAACTTTGTCAATGATTATATTTCCTATTCAAACTCATTTCATGTGTGTTTTCATGGAAAACAAGGAAAAGGGAAGGGAAAGTGTGGATTTACACAGAACAACGTGTCTATTTGTTTACTCTGTTTTGAACTGGATATATTGTTTCAAGAAAAGTATAATATCCAACATGGATGGTGACAGTGTGACTATGCCATCGCTGTGGCAACGTGGACATCTGTTTTTGACTGTCAGTCTTTGCCTTTTCACAGTGCAAATCTACACACAATATATAAAAATCCCAAAGCTAAAACATTCTCTTGTTAGTTTATTGAAAATTTAAAAAGGAAATATATTGCACATAAGTAATTTGACCCTTTTATTCAGCACTGTAGAAACACCTTGGTCTGAAATTATAGCCTGAAATGTTCTTGGGTACATTTCTACTTTCTTTCCTGTAGATCCTCCCAACCTCCATTAGATCGTCTGGGGAGCACGGTTGACCTGCCAACAGATGTTCGGCCGAGTTTCATGTCCGTGTGTTTACTGGGCTGATCTAAAGACTTGTCCCAAAACCAGTCAAGCACTGTCTTGGCTCTGTTTCAAGTCATTGTCATGCAGTCGGATGATTCTTCACTACCACCTGAGGTCTTGTGTGCTCTGGAATTATTATTATTCTTTTTTTTTATCTGCCTCGCTCCATTGATCCATCGCTCAGTCCTGACCAAACTACTAGTCTCTGCTGTTCCCAAGATCACAACAGTACATTATTCTGGCTAATAGTTTAATTTTGTTCTCATCAGACTAGATCATTTTTTTCCCTCAATCTCTCAAGAGTCTTTCAGACGGCATGTCATGTGCCTTATACTCAGCAAGGGTTTCTGTTTAGCTACTCTATTATCAAGGCCCGATTGATGGACTAATGCATAGATGGACGTCCTTTTAGCAGGTTTTCACATCTCTGCATAGAGAATGAAGCTCTGTTAGAGTGGTCCATCCCTGAACATGGCCCCTTACTTACCTTGGCCGGACGGCCAGCTCTATGAAGGGTCTGGGTTGCAAATGTCTTCGATATCCCAAAGATGGAGCACATCCTGGTGTTTTTGGCAACTTCCAATGCTTTAGAAATGTATTCATAACCTACCCTAGATCTATGCTTTAGAAATGTATTCATAACCTACCCTAGATCTATGCTTTAGAAATGTATTCATAACCTACCCTAGATCTATGCTTTAGAAATGTATTCATAACCTACCCAAGATCTATGCTTGAAACAATTGTCTTGGAGGTCTATGCAGAGTGTCTTGGACTTTGTGGCTTGTTTTCCTTTGCTCTGACATACACACTGACACGTGGAACCATTTACATAGACGGGGATGTGCTTTTGTAAATCATATCCAATCAATTTAATTTCCCACAGGGGAGCTAATCGAGTTCTAGAGATGTCTCAAGCACGCTCAAAGAACACCATCCACCATCCAACTGTAAAGAGCAAACATTTGTGTTTACTGTTATTGTTAAGACATTTCAGTCAACAGAAAATATGTTTGTTATTGAACAAGTATAGGTTACCCTCTGCATTTGAAACTGTTTGTGAATATTTCTATACTCTTTCATGACTAAGGAACAGAGCCCAGGTTGAGACAAAGGGCCCCACTCACTCTGTCCTCAACCCATTTAAGTCACAACTATTCAGGCTCATTATTCTCTCTGAAAGGTCTTAGCAATGGTCTTTCATTGCAGTTGTGCCTTCATGCGTAATATGATACTGTCAGTGTGAGGCAACGTGTAGGCAAGGCCAGTAGAGGTTAACTTGCTATGAAATGATAATGCAGATATTGCAGATAAGCCAGAAGCCAGACGTGTGTGTGTATATAGTCACACACCGCATCCGTGCATGTGCTCGGTTTCACATCTCATCGTGTGGCAGCAGCGTGGTTTTCAGTCTTGGACTGCATCCGGGCCAAATCAAAACTTAAACCCCAGAGCTGCAACATGGTCCGTTCCAGAGAACCAGTGTCGGGCCACTGGGATCAGGAGCTTGTCTTTGTGGAAACAAAAGTACGGCTGGCTGTCTGCTTTTGGTCACATGAGTTGATTAGGGAGTGGTAATTAGTATTCCACGGCTGACCAAGCTGGCCTCATTTCTGGCTCTCATTGACCTGGCGGACCGGATTTCTTGTAATGCCGATGCCATAACAGAACCCATAGTCTACTTGCCCAGAAAAAACACAAAATGCCTTTGTTGAATACAAAGTCGAGTAACATGTAACTTCAACTGAAATGAAGATATGATCAGCCGTATCAGTTGGCATGCGGTTTACCTATGCCATGGATTGAATCTTTTGACAGTGCGATGTAGTATGAAAAGAAGTCCACACTAAGCATACTGGAATGCCCACAGACACATGTCTATGCATCTGAAGGCAACATGCACAACCTATAGAATGAAGCAGACAATCCACCCTACTGCGATCTCTGTTTGGCCACGGTCGGTTTAGTGAAACTTTGACCTTTGACCCCCGCAGGCTCGCGTGTCCTTTGTGCGGATGGAATACCTGTTCCTCACCTGGCTGACGGTGTTGGTGGGGGGCTGGGTGATCTATGCCCAATACTCCAACTACACTGAGCTCTGCCGAGGACACGAGTGCAAGAACACCATTGTGAGTACCGGGCACACGGGCATTGTACACACATTTCATCTGCCACCTTTTCATGTTGCGCATGAATTGACGACCCCCGGTGTATTTGACAGGCAGTGGGCTAAATTTGAGATACTGTTTTAGCGTGGTTGCTGGCACCTCCTCGTCAACATGACTATTTCCTGCAATGCAATGGCACGACCCATACAGAGTCATCCGTCTTCATACGCGTCAACGCCATCGCTCTTATTCTCTACGCGTCAACGCCATCGCTCTTTATTCTCTACGCGTCAACGCCATCCGTATTTATTCGCTAGACGTCAACGTCATCTGTCTTATTTCTTATGCGTCAACTCCATCCGTCTCAGTCAGCTGTTGGTGGTTAGAGCACTGAGTCAGTGCTTAAGGGAATAAGTTGTTTGGCTTGCGGGCGGTTTGTGATGCGAAGAGCGTTCATACTTGACTAAACACTGCCATCCAGTGTTTCTCACAGAAAAGAAAGGTTAGTATGTGGTGGTCCTTCATGGACCGTCCTAGTTCAGTTCACTCTCACATCTTGTGTGGTTCTGTTTGACCGTAAAAATCAAATCACTGCGAGAAGTTAAGGCACAAGTCACCTGCCATGTATTGATCCTGTTTTTTTGTTGTTTTTAATCAGCAGGGGTGCATGAATTCCACTAAGCAAACTTTTCTAATTGTGAAACAAAGTTTATTTTGGACAAATGTATGTAAGTACTATTGTTTTGGTCCTGTTTGGTAAAACAAGGGCCTACCTGAAAATCAACAGACACTGTAAAAAAAAAAAAAAACTCAAAGTTTGGTTTGGTGAAACAAACACACCCCTGGCATATTGTTTTACTGCATAAAGTTTTTGTTTTACTGCATAAAGTAATGCAACAAGCCCTCACACTTCCCCCTCCGCAGTGCGATAAATACAGGAAGGGCATCATTGACGGCTCCGCCTGCAGTAGCCTGTGTGACAAAGACACACTGTACCTTGGCAGATGTCTCTCCACCAGTCCCAACAACCAGGTGAACTACACCACATGCCTCGACGCTTCAGAGTTGACCGGTCAGTGACTGTATGCTGTGATTAACTTGGATCTGATTATCGTCACCTGGGCAACAGGTGTACACCGGTGGCTGGGGTGACCTGGATGGGGTTATCCACTGCCAGGTAGGGGAGGTGCTGCGCTCTGAGCTGGGGGAGGAGCCAGAGCCTAGAAGGGAGGCTGCAGTCTTCGACAAGCCAACCCGTGGAACGTCTGTGGAGAAGTTCCGGGAGATGGTCTTCAATCACCTCAAGGTATTGGAAGGCTCGCCGCTTTTAAAATAATCTTTCGGAATTGTTCTGATCAAAGGGTTTTGTTTTTGTTGCCTTTTGTTTTAACTGAAATCTCCACGTAGAGTGGATGCCAGTCTTTATATTTCTGGCCCTCCCTCTCTCTCCACATGCTCCCCCCTCGTCTCCAGTCGAAGCTGGGTGAGCAGGCTAACCTGGCCAGCCTGGTAACTCAAATCCTCACCATCACGGACGGAAACAAGGACGGACACATCTCCCTCCCCGAGGCCCGTTCGGCGTGGGCTCTCCTCCAGTCGGACGACGTTCTGCTGGGTTTGCTCCTCCAGGACCGGGGACACACCCCGCGGATCCTTGGCTTCTGCGGGGACCTGTACGTGACCGAGCGGGTCCCTTACGGCCCCCTGTACGGTCTCAGCCTTCCCTGGCCCCTGGAGGCCTGGGTCCCCAGTGGGGCCCGACGCAGCATGGATCAGTGGTTCACCCCCTCCTGGCCCCGCAAGGCCAAGATCTCCATGGGCCTCCTGGAGCTGGTGGAGGACGTCTTCCACGGCACGTACGGCAGCTTCCTTATGTGCGACCTCACCGCCGGCCACTTCGGCTACACGGACCGCCACGACCTCCGGCTCACGGACCTGACGGCGATCGTCCCAGAGGACGCGTTCCGAAGAGCCATGCGCGTCTTGCCCTGCGAGAAGGACGACGACTGCGTGCTGGGGACCGACTGCAGGACGTCCTGCGACGCGGCCCGGGGGAGGTGCGAGGAGGAGGTGACCCAGCCCAACCTGGCCAAGGCCTGCCAGGCTCTGAGAGACTACCTCCTGAGGGGGGCGCCGTCGGCCCTGAGGGAGGAGCTGGAGAGGCAGTTGTACACCTGCATGGCTCTGAGGGGCTCGGCGGGCCACATGGACATGGAGCATTCGCTCATCCTGAACAACCTCAAAGCCCTCCTGTGGAAACAGATCTCCCACACTAAAGACTCGTGATGACGGGGCGCCTCGCGACCGACACCTGAAGACATCTGATCCCGGCTCCTGCTCGAGGCTCGATAACGGACTCCTGCTTGCATGAAGTGACTCGTCAGCAGGTCTGCAACTGACACTGCGGCGAGGGAAGAGCCACAAAGAGCCGACTTCAGGTCGATTATTTTTAACCACTCAGCTGTCTAATGGATCAAGCGTTCAAGAATATTTTGGTTTCCGGTTACGTTGGGTGAACGACGTTGGAAAATAATTTGAACGACAATTGAAGGGGTCTTGCACATTTTGGTTTGAACAATGCAACCAACTGGCGTGACTGGTTTTACACGTTTGTCAGAAATGCGTTTTTGACAGATTCAGCATGTCAAACGTTATATTATTTACATCGTCTGCAATAATAAATATCAAAATAATGATGGCTCAATGACCAACAGTATGGCCGAAGCCTGTTTGGTTGGTGTACTACGTCCACTTCACTTTTCCCCCCCACGATTCCTGTGAAACACTGCCTGTATTGTCATAATTAAAACAGAGTTAATGCAGAAAATCCCAGACTTGGATGTTGTTTCGCATTGTTCTCTAGAGGTTCGTCTAACCCTTGTGGAGGAACTATACATGAAAGTGGATTTCCCAAAGAGCCACAATCACATAGCTGCTGGTAAGAGGTAAATTGCAATATGGATGTTTGCTTCTTTGGTCGTTTGAACCAGCATGATTTTGCACAATAAAACACTTTCATTCAGTTTGTATTCGATTCTTGTTTTTTTTTTTTTACCAAAAAACATTCATCAAACGATCCAAACTATGAATATTAAGTTAACCTAACTAGTAAAAGTTAACTATAACACAAGGACCGTTCATTTAGTCCAACCCCCAAACTTTAAGTACACCACACAAAAGGTAAAATGTAACTAAGTCATTAGACATTTTATTAGAGCATATGTGGTGAGGGCAGGAGTCTCTGGTCCCTCTATCCATCCGACGCCTGTGCTTCTTGAGCTCGTAAAAAGCTGGCCTTTTTCTGGGCAACGCGGTCCTTTCTCTGTGCCAGCGAGAGTTTGGCACGGTTCCACCTGAAAGAGACAATCCCCAACGCTCCCATTAAAAAACAGAAGAAACTACGCATTTATCCAGAGTGAGGTTACCTATATGTATACCTCAGCTAGGAGTTAACACAGCACCTCTTCAGGTGGTGACAGACACTTCCCAAAACGGGTACAAGTGAGCATGTAACTACACCAAAACAACGTGGTTCGTCACTTATAGTTCGTTTTTACAAATTTCTATAAACCATATCTTCAAATCTTCCCCAAGTGGTTCTTAGGAGTGTGTAGATCTCGAAGTTCAATCAGCCTGCATCAACCAACATGCATCAAAATGTACTAAATTCCACTTGACAGCACTGCCAAGCCACTAACAGTCCTCAAAACAGGACAAACAAAAACGCATCCACTTGGAACGTTGGAAGTGCAACTAAACTAGTTTTTTTGTATAAACAGAAAACGTGTATAGCTTAATGACTATGAATGGCCAATCCCGCAGCTATAAATGATCAAAAAGCAAAATGTTCCTTCTTTTGAAAAGAGCTGGCTATTCCAACCGCACTAAGCGAACTACAAATGACTTCCATTCACGCAAACACTAAAATGGCATCCGTGTGTTAGTCTGACTATGAGTTCTAAATCACAAAATAACCCAATTAAAACCAACCATTCAATACTCGCTACGCTACAATACAATACTCTCAGCCCTGTCTTGAAAGGACAACGGACAACAGCTGTAGGAAACAAAGAACCAACTACATTTTGCAGAGTAATAAATCTCACCTTCTAGATCTACCCACAATGCACCTCTTGCTGTCTAAGGAAATAACCATGTGAGACACACCCACCTCTTCTTTTTGACCTCTTTTTTTGGTTTCTTTTCATGGACTGCGTTCTCTCGGATGGCGGTGTGTGCTTTTCTGTACATCTCCTCTACCTGGAAAAAACATAGTGCTCAGGAAAGCCATTCGGTTGTATAAGTCATGGAAAACCACTAAAAAGCCACTCAGCACACAGGCAATTTCACCTGAGAAGAACTTGAAAGAACAAAAAAAGAACAACATCAGCAGTCACAATTAAAAGGGGCATCGACACGTTGCCCAGAGGTCCCACTAACATCGACAAGAAGCGGTGAATTTCCAGAGGGAAGAAAACGTTGCCACGCCGACTGATCTCGTGGATCACGGCGCGACTACGTTCTCCAACGACCGTTGCAAACGTGGGGTTCCGTTTTGGCGGCCGGAGAGGGACCCACCGTGTCTGGCGTGACGCCGTTCTTTATGAAGCGCGAGAACTGTTTCTTGTAGGCGTCCTCGTCCTCCTCCATCAGGTAGCTCATGTAGTCCGACACGTTCATACCCATGATGTGTTTGCGATGCATCTCCGCGTTGAACTCTTTGCTCTCCATATCGTAGCCTGGGAATCGCTTCGTGCTGAGAGGGGAAAAAGGCGGTTGGTGTCACTTCTGGGGTTTATATAAGAGTGGTTACTTAATCTAGCTGTTTTTAATCAACACATTTTATAAATGGCAAAGCTCATGTCTTATTAAAGGGCCAGGCATCTAGTCATAAGTAGCATTTGGTTTTATTCACAGATCAACAGAGTTGACTAGGACACGTGTCTCCCGACAGGATCTGCAATGAGGTCGGCCTTCCCTGCAGGTTGGAGAGCATTAACATCTTTCGCCCGTGTGTGTCGGCCGGTTGAGGACATGCCAAGTCCAAAACGGGCAATAAGGGACAGCTATCGACCGCCAAAGGGCCACTTAACTGACCTGTGAGGAATAGAGAGGCCGCCGTCAACGGCACCTTTCAGTGCCCCGAAAACCTTGTTTCCCGTCGAGGTCCTGGCGAGCCCGGCGTCAAGGTAACACGTGAAGGCTCCTGGCTGGCCGTCTATACTCTCCACGTTGAACTCATCTCCCGTCACCTCCACCAGGCCCTCGTAGACCTGGTCCAGGCCAAACCGGTTCAGCAGCTGAGGACGTGACAGTGAGAAGAAAATGGGCGAAATTACAGAAAGGCACGGGATTGGGCAGCGACACTCGAATATTCAAATGAAGAGGACATTGCCTTCACTGCTTTTATTGTCTCTGTGTGCTTTGGACGCTGGACTGAGTCATACCAGACTAAAAGCAGGTAAGGAGCATCCCCCATGGTAGCAGAACAATGGTTCTCCGTGTATTAGACCATTAGACTGGACACACCACACAAGTTAACTAAGGCCCGGTCGGGTCAGCATAACGACTCGGGCAAAGGCAGGTTGTCGATTTCAGTCAAACCTCCAGAAGCCATCAAATCACCTAGCAGTGCAGCAGTGTCTCTGAGAGCATGCGTGGGTGGGCCGTGTGTCTCTGTGAGCATGCGTGGGTGGGCCGTGTGTCTCTGTGAGCATGCGTGGGTGGGCCGTGTGTCTCTGTGAGCATGCGTGGGTGGGCCGTGTGTCTCTGTGAGCATGCGTGGGTGGGCCGTGTGTCTCTGTGAGCATGCGTGGGTGGGCCGTGTGTCTCTGTGAGCATGGCTCCTACCCGCCGTGCCAACAGCAGGCCCGTGCAGTAGGCCGCGGCATAGTTGGTGAGCCCCACGGCGATGCCGTACTTGGGCAGCTCATGAGAGTAGGCAGCGCACACAATCTGGTCGCCCTCGATCTTGGCATAGGCAATCTGAAACCCAAGACAGAACCAGTAAGGGACAAGATGCAGCTCACAAGTAGTTTCATCCGTGCCAGGAGATCATTCTGGGCCGGGAGAAAAGCCACCGCACAGCAGCACTCACCTGGCAACAGATGTCTCTGTTGGAGAACCTCACGATCATCCGGTACTTCGGTGTGTTGTATTTGTTCTTGTCTTGGATGACCAGGCGCTTTCGGGCAAAGTAGTCCGTCTTCCCCTCTGACAAAAATCAATCAGGCGCGAACACACAACAGGTTAGCATGCTAGCATTAGCCAAAAATCCAGTCGCGACAGATTTTATCCTCAGTAGTTCTAGTGGGTGGCGATTAACCTCGCTTCTCTCATCCCCGTCTTGAAAGATAAAAAAATATCAGATGTTGCAAATGAAGGACCAACTACAGTTTGCGCAGAGATCTTGGTATCGTTATCAAGAAGCAATTTATTTTAACAAGCAAACTCGCTCAAATTTAAATACACTATTCGATTCAACAGTATAGGACGGATTTATATTCACCTCGCCTCCTCCTGAATTTCACCTGATATCGCTTGAAGTACGCCTTATTTTTCACAACCTTCACGAAACCCTGGGGAGAAAGATGAGACCGCTGCAACCATATATTTTCGGCAGCGGGGACATGGAACAAACAACACATTTCGCGCAATGTCAACTTATCAACGCACTTAATTCTACAGCACGACCACCTCGGGAGATAATACAAACGAACACAAATTTCCCGTAGCGTAATGTGTGGATGGGGGGAAAAGTTCTTAGACTTGATTATGAGAATGTATCGTCAACAGTACTAAGAGATCCGACTGACAACGTCATTAAGTCACCGGATCACTAGTCACGTTTATGGATGGCAACTAAGTTGACAAACCAACAACAAACATGTGTTTGTTATTGCAATAACGTAACCACTCTGAGAAGAACAACTGAAATGTCGAAATTGGCCTTTGGATGACATGTCGCCATGCTGTTAGATTGCAAAGCTCGCACAGATAACTGGCGATACGTTGCGGCAAAATCCAACATCATCCCTTTCCCCAAAATATGATATATATCAGGAGAAAGCACGTTACAATCAATACCGCAACATGTATCGGATTGGAAACATATGATGACAACATACTAACCATTTTGGTTGATCACCCAACTTCTCCGTACCCAGCTTTTCCGCACCTGTACAGCCGGCCTAAAATGCTGACGTCGCGTACACTGAGTGTGTTCTTAGAATTAAAACGGTAATGCGCGCCTCCTACTGGCATGGAGTGTAGAAGACTATTACAACTTAAATTGTCTCATCTGTGCAAGCAATGGTGATCTTATTGATGCAGTTTTTTTTAACACTTCTGATGGAATAATGTCTCGGTCTCTTAATTGTTATACTCATCATACTCACGTCCACAATACACAATACAACCAATATTACACAACACATGCTATAAAATGTGTTTCCATCAGCCACTGGCTGTTTTTTTGTACCATGGGCGACAATAGTAACTGTGCCAACACCAGTAGAGAGCAGCATCAGCACATTTCAATGCACAGCACCAGGCTGCAATCTTAGAACAGCTGACTGGCGCTCCTCACACAGAAAAAAAATCTGGGCTTTTTTAAAAAGCTAAAGCACGTAGTTTAAGTTTGTGCTGTTATTCTCTTATCTAAATGCACGTGTCAATGTTAATATGTTGTGGCAACCAGGGAGCTCAGACCTGGGTGTGACCTCGCATAGCTTTGAACGGACACAACCAACCTGGGTTAACACAAAAGCGTTTATTGGGCAAAACACAAACTCTGGTTCTTCCTTCCTATTAAATGAGCAAACGGTTTCCCTACCCTCTGAAATTAAATAATAAGTACTTATGATACATTTCTTTCTGTTAGTTATCTTTTTTAAAGACACAGCAAAAGCCATCTCCTTGAATTCCAATAGGATGTCATGTCAATGACAAATGTTGTCTGACTCAGGAGAAAACTGGGTTGAACATGAGATTTCTCAGTGTTGTAATAATTTGTCTGTAACATCAGTTAGTTTGTTAGTTAATCTTTGAACTCTGTTTGCCCTTTATGCCATTATGAATTCACTGAGCTGGGTCATCATGAACGGGTGTTCCCATGAAGTATCTTAGACACACCCCGGTAGATGTACACATCCAGGATGAATCTTCCTTCAAGCATAAGCAGCCACGCCCTGTGAATTGCCCACTCATCTGATTAGTCCGACCACGGCCGATGGAGAAACACCTATTTAAACCAACGCTGTGATTAATCAGTGCGAGTCACAAAGGTCATTGATTTGTCTCTCCTCGGTCACTCCGCGGGGCAGAAGATCCACCGCACAACTCAGTGCTCGAAGGGCACTACTGTGTGTATCTCCCTCACAATAATGATCAGAATAATATGCCATTTAGCACATTTAGCTTTCATCCAAATGGACTTATTTGTTTTACATGGTCTTCACAAGGCCAAACGTTGATCAAAGTATCGTTTAACATTTTTAATAACTTATCCAAACGTGACCTAGAGTAGTGAATATATTAGAAATGTCTGGGTTCCCACCCCCACATTGAATCAAACACAACCCTGGATCTGTGAGCACCATGCTCATATCAGATGAACTACAATCAAGAATATACTGATATATATTGATATCTGATGTATTTGGAGTGGATGTATATGAATAATTCTTATTAAAGGTTGCCTAAAATCATATTACACCACACAAATAAATTCTACCCCCCCAAACCTTTTTCACATTTGTGAAACACGAAAAGATGCCGCAGGTCAACAGGTCAAATGAAGAACAAAGTTCAAGAATGTCACAGCATTTGTTGTTAGCTAATTATATTATATTCTGTTTACACCATTTGCCCAATATTACAGTTTTCTCATTTTCTATTACATAGAACAGCATATTAATGACATTGAAATAACATTTCCCAGAATTAAATATGTCCTTTTAATGAATGCTACATGACAAACAACTACCTCGCCAGTCCACTCAAACTCATGATGAAGAGACAAAAAAAAACATTTCTTCATCATACTATGAGTTTGTGAAAATGAAGCCCAATCGGTAGATCAAAACCTAAAAAGGAACTAGCGTCTTCTCCTTTTCTGGCTAAAATATGACTGATAAGATCATTCTCTCTCACTCTTAATGAGAACAACATTGCTCTTGTTCTGTCAAAGTGAAATCTAGTGGACAGAACTCTGTTGTTCCCAGGCACCGTTCAGCTGAACTGACTTTGCAAGAGGCAGCAGCTTTGGATGTGGTATTAGCAAATCATCCTGCAGTGGCTGCAATTAGCCTGAGAAACAGTCCATGTCCAACTGATGCTGCAACGGAGGAGAGACATCCAGCATAGGAAGGCTGTGGTACCCAGAATTAAGTCCTAGTTTTTCCTTGTTCAGTTCGAGGAAGTACTGAGACAAGTTTGAGATGGGCCAAAGTAAAACCAAATGTGTGTCAGTAGCCATTATTGGTCATTCTAGCTCTAAGTTAACAAACCGTATCTTGCCAAACAGATCAGAGGATGCGCAATTGGCACTGAGATCTAGCACCTTTGGTTTGAAAAACCAACATCTTTCACTCTTAGTTTGCTGTGCGCTACTTTGACCAGACTTCTAACACCTTTTTCTGAGAGGCAAAGACTGTTTATTCTCACGAGAAATGTGCAGCTAAAACAGATCATCCTCTTGAGTGTGTGTGGTTGTAGGTAGGTGTGTGGTTTGTGTGTGAGGGTTTTTGCATATATATAGGTTAAAGTGGAAAAACTTGCTTTTTTTTATCAACACAAGACAAACATCTGATCATATCAACAATGGACAAAAAGACTAATACTACTACAGTCATAAAAACACAGTAGCCAGTGGCTACCGGAAAGTCATAAATGCTGCTTTAAATTAAAACCCCTCCATACAGAGCACTGAAAGGTCACCTAACAACAAGGTACTTGTTGACTGCTGTCAAGTGCATCAGAAACTGGCTGACCTTTGACCTCTTCGCAAACAAACTCCAACTGGCTCCTAAACCGAGGCACAATAACCAGGAAGCACTGAGTAGATTTCCAAACGTCCGCTTCCATTAGATTCTTTGTATTTACACACATTGGATAATTTACAACCAGAAGCTGGCTTAGCTGGCCTGCTTACAAGGGCAATTGTAGATCAGTATGATTGATGAGGGTCCCCTTCTTCGAGGAGGTGATTTGTAAACAGTTTATGGTTTGGGAGAGAGCATTTCCTCTAGTTGTTTTGTTGAATGCATTTAAAAAAGCAAAACATTTAGCCAAATTATTAGAAGTATAGTCCGTATTGTAGTTTTATACCTGCGGAGTCCCCCTGGAATATTAAATGCGCATCTGGTCCATTTCCTCGACTGTCTTCTACTGGTTCATAGCTTTGTAGAGCTTACAATATGGGAAACCTCAAATAAAAGAAGTGGGAGTGATCGTTAGATTCACACTGATTTGAAGGGAAAAAAACTGCTGACTGAGAAGAATTATGTGGACAGAAGGAGGCCCAGGGATGGACTGTCTTCCTCATAACCACTGATTTACTAGTTCGGATGACACTATTTGGAGGGAAAAACAAGATGTTAGTGCTGAAAGAAGAACTGTCTTGTGGTTTTGACTGCAACACAATAAATCATGCATTGTGTTCACGGTCGTGGTCCTATCTGCAGGGAGCAGTTGGACTCCGGGGATTGGTCAGGTTTGGCTTTGCCGTTTCCATTAGGCTGCGGTTGAAGGAGGGGAACCTCTGGGTGATGTTAAAGCAAGATCAGATTGTGTGTGTGTCTGTGTTTCCTTAGTTTGGTGTGTTTCCTTAGGTGTGTGTGTGTGTGTGTGTTTCCTTACTGTTTCATGTCTGTGTGGTTTGTGTGAGTAGGCCAGAGGAACTTGTGAGGTGTTTAGATAATGTCATGAGGTTTTATAGAGATCTGTCCAGACTGATGAGATCCATGTCCCGATAAACCTTAAATCTACCTCTGCTTGTTTTAAGACACCATTTTGTTACATTGTATTGCTTAGCATTCTGAGGTCACTTTTAGAAAACTCTGTTTCTAAAATACTCAGGTATATGAAGAAGCCTTATTAGAGGCTGATCAGAGCCTTGTTCTACATAATATACCTGATAGTAAAAGTATGACAACCAATCACTTGACCGTGGATTGCAGCCAAGAACTGTATCAAGAGAGTTCTTAATTGAACAGCACGTCCAAAAGCAAAAGAAAATCAACATCATTTTTTGTCCAGCTCTGGTAAACGTAATTTGTGTCTGGTAAAGGAAACAAAAAAAGAATTTTTTGTCTTAAACAAAAAAAGAATTTTCTGGAAGATTCACACGCATGTGGTTGAAGTAGCAGCCTTGTATTGGTTTAACACTATTTATAATATCTAGGAACAGTCACGTATTTTCTGTCAAACCCACGAGTTCATGAACTTCAGTTTGAGCAGCAGTTACAGACTAGTGGGTCTCTCTGGCATGTATTTCTGTAGCATGTTCGTGAAAGTTGAAAGAGAAAACGTATCACAGCGACTCTGCAGCAGCTATTTCAATCACATACTTTGTTAAGTTAGCACAGTTCACCATCAGGGTTTTTGTATGGTTAAAAAAAATGTGAGCTTGGCTGACAAGATGAGAGGTTTTGACCTGCCACAGCCGCACTGATGGTGTCTGCTCTGTGGCTGGTTTCCTGTTCTGACTCAGAGAGTTTACGTTCACTAATTTCTTAAACTCTTGTCAGATAGATAGTCACTCTGCAACACTGTCTGCACAAGGTCAGTCTACTTTGCTTTGTTCCTAAATGCACACTCTCTCTTCCATTAGGCGGTTAGACTACTCAAGTTCTAAAAAGTGATAAACTAATATTAAGTGTCATGTTTTATTGTAAGATTGCTCTCTAAATGTAGAGTTCTGAACTAAACATAACACTGAACATTTTTAAAACATCCTTAAAATTCCATTTTACTTTTTCCCAATTTCCAGGAAATTGACACTGTTACTTTGATACACAGAAATTGATTGTTAGGTTGTTTGTATTGAATTAATATAATATATTTTTAAAAGATTTATATTTGTAGGCATGTTATGCATTTTCTTAGGCATTGTACTTACAGGAAAGTAGTGAAATATAGAAGAAAGAAAATAACATTGAAATGCCATTGTTTGATTATTCAATAAATCTGTAGATATGCACTTGCTTCATGTACCTTTCTTTAGGTTATTCGAGGCTTTTATTGACAGTTGGAGACAGGTAAAGAGGATATACTGTGGTGAAGGTTAAAGACATGCCAGATATGTGTTTGAAGACTGGAGACTTAACATTGACCAGGGCTCTTTACATTGTTTCCGATTAGGTGGGAGAATGTTGAAAGGTCAGGCAGATACAAGATTGCAGAGAACTAGTGTATTTTTGCAGATACTTCCTGGTTTTCTAACTCACTTTGGTAAAAACAAACTGTTTATGTGATTATTACACAGATGGTCTAAAAGAAGCGCAAGTACATCCTCCATAAAAGCAGTAGAGCGATGGGAGTTTCAAAGGTGGAGGCCGACCCATGCCAGTGAAGCGATACCTGCAAGGAAACGTGAAAACTAGGAGAGAAAACCACATTGTTAAAATCGATAAGGCTTGGTAAATGTCGGCTTAAAGTTGTGCAAGAAAAATCTGACGTTCAGGAAACACTACGTTATTTAAGGGTCATGACAACCGCTGCGTTCAGATGCTATGTCGGACGTTGTAAGCTGATGCTGTTTTCTTTGGAGACAGTGAAGGTATGTTGTCTACCCATAGGTAATCTAAAATAACAACATTGTATTTCATTTACATTAATAGGTTTGTTTCTTGACCCAAGTTGATGTATGTGGCGTAAACGTTATCCCCTATTTTCCATGCGTGATTGCGTGTCATGAAATGAAATAACTTTTCGAAGGGAGGGGGTGTCAAGTGATGTCAAGTGATTTATCAATTTATTACAGTTGCAGTTTGTCGAAGGTGTCAGTTGTTACTAAAATAGTCTGTAAATATATGTTTTAAAGCGTTGGTAAGCAATTTCCGTTTTTATTATTAAGCGTGTGTTTTACCCATTATTTAAAAATAATTTGAAGACTAAACAGTAAAGACTAATTGAATGATTTACCGTAAATAATAACATTTTTGAGAGTTGATCAGGAGATGTCAAGTGATTTATTTATGAATTAGTTGTATTGTATAAGGAAATCCATTTTTGGGCGGATGTTTAGAGAGTTTTAGTGATATATTTCTGAATTACCGTTGCTAAATTTAAAGTGTAGGTATAGCCTCGTCAAATTAAGCATTGGAAAGCAAGTTTGTTTAAGAGTACTGGGCTTGGGTTTCTAGTTTTCTTATCTCATGTTTTAGGCTACTTGCAGGTTCCACTAACAACGTTCTTTCCCACACTGGCCAGCAATCGATTCCTTTGCTTTTAGACAACCTTGAACAGGATCATTCTCACAATGATTTCTTTTGTAGCTTAGTGATTTTGGAGAAAAAAAAAATTTACTTATCAGTTCATGTCAAATTGTTTTAACCAGAAATCAGAAATGTTGACATCCTAATAGGGCTTAGCAATACTTTGTATTTTACGCATCAGGGCATGATGGACTGTACCTTAAAACATGGTTGAAAAAATAGAAATGTACTTAAAACATGGTAGAAAACTGTCCTTTGTTCTGATTAGTCAAAATTCGATTTTTGGTTCCAACCGCTGTGTTTTGTGAGACGCAGAGTGGGTGAAGAGAGTCTTTGTGTTTTGTTTCCAACTGTGAGGCATAGAGGAGGGGTGATGGTGTGGGAGTGCTTTGTTGGTGACACAATCTTTGATTTATTAAGAATTCAAGGTACATGATTCCATATGTGTTATTTAATAGTTTTTATGTTTTCACTATTGTTCGACAATGTAGAAAATAGTAAAACTAAAGAAACACCCTAGAATGAGTAGGGGTGTCCCAACATTTGAACGGTACTGTATTTATTTATATATTCAAATAAATGTGTTGAGAATATATTTGAGTAGTTGTGAAGTCAGTTGAGAACCAATTCTTATTTTCAGCAGTAACCAAGCAAAATGTGAAGTTAATGAATTTGTCTAGATGTATTAGCCAGAATGTTACTTGCACACTGCACAGGACTTTTTGAAAGCGATACCTTTACGGTCGGCATTTGCAGGCTGTTGCATGCAGGATAATTACACGTGCTGTGGGTGCATCATTGATGGGATATCGTCGCTGGTGAGCTTCGAGAAGGTACCGCAGGATCCGTTTACAAGACATGGGTCAAGGACATTCTGGGAGATACATGATTGCTTTAGATTACCACATATTTAAAACATTTACCATTATAATCCAAATAATTCCTGTTCATTTAAATATTACAATTGGCCGTCCGGGTCAAATAATTTTGTAATTGACCATCAATTCTGAGATCTCTCTCAGAACCCACACAAATGTCGCCTGTCATGAAAGGAAATAAGAACTTACTATGGCCTCTTAATTAACTTTTTAAAATTGAAAAAGTTGGGTATCCAGTCACACACTCCGTTAGCTGGGAAGGGCAGCGGTCCCTTTCGCCACCTGCTTTACAACACCTGGTACACGCGCAGGTGACTTTGCCAAATGCGCATGTTTCCTTTCAGGCCAAAAAATCCCAACGCTGGATGAACCTGTCAACCAATAGTCTTTATATCTTTCCAGAGATAAAATAGGGCTGTGTGGACGGAGAGGATTTCCTCAGTAGTGACCAGGGATCTTGAGAGTCGCGCAACCATGCCGAGGTCATTTTTGGTGAAGAGTAAACGGGCACATAGCTACCACCAACCGCGATACCTGGACGATGACTACTTAAGACTGGATGATATTTTAGCCCACATATGCGCAAGTATGTCTCTCTGAAGTGACTGATCCTGCTCCTAACAGATAGTCATGTGCAAGCCCAATTGTAATATATTACCCACACACGTTTCTGTTTGGATTTTGATGATTGACGTTTCCCTAAATTCGCTTTAAACATTTTATGTTTGACATTATAATCCACAAATGCAATAAAGAAAAGCAAATAACGCTAAGTGCTTGGGCTAAGAGCTTGTCGTTTTTATCTCTTTATGGCAAAAGTAAGCAAAGCTCAGGTCGAGTTTGAGGGGAGCCATAACACTCAGGAGGACCACGGCAGGGTCTCCCCAGAGTCCAGTCTAGTGCGCACCGCAGACCTCATTCCCAGTTCTCCGCTGAGTTGCGAGGGCAGTGTGTGCGACCGCTTCTCGGACTACGACGACTACTGGCGCCCTCCGTCACCATCTGCTTCGCCAGGTCTGTGTTCGAATCCTTATTACGTCCCTTTTCGCGATCTCTTTAACCTGTGGCTTTGATATTTTAGCATTATTCCTATTTTTCTCAAAGTAGCTGTTTGCCATAAACGCGCGAGTGGTTATTTAATAGTGCTAAGCTTTTTAAAACATTATCTGGAAACGGAATGAATTACCTTTTTTCAGATTCGGAACAATATTTCACTCCGTCAGCAGACAGCCTTCAGCCTTTCACCAATACATTTCGCCCTTACGAATGGACAACCTACTCAAGCTCCGAGCTCAGGCACCTCGTCCGGCGAACATACCAACAAAATCTACCAACAATCTTGGATCCTGACACACAAATGGGCATCTATGAATCCAAGAGTAGTGCAATAAGCACCCCTACTTTAGTACAGCGGGGCCCGCACCAAGGCTTCTACCAGGACTTTGGGTCCTCGGTGTTCCCTACCTATGAAATGTGTAACGTCGACCAGTTATACCCAGACCACAAGAGGGGGAACAATGCATGCGAAATCAAGTCTGAATCTGATTTAATTTGCTCCGGAGTAGAACCAGTCGGATCGTACAAGTGCATCAAGTGTTGCAAGGTAGGCCTATCCACACGCAGTAAAAACGGAGGCTTAAGGCTACGACAATTAAGGTTTTAATTTGACATGAAAGTAAATCTGCTATAGGTCTAGTAACATATTTTGAATCATGTCAAAAAGGTATTCTCTACGTCGCATGGGTTGGAAGTTCATGTTCGTCGGTCGCACAGTGGAACGCGACCATTCGCCTGCGTATCGTGTGGGAAAACGTTCGGGCACGCAGTGAGCCTCGAGCAACATAAGGCGGTTCACTCACAGGTAAGGCCAGAATATATTTTCTAGCCAAAAAAAACCGGTGTCTGTGCCTATTGCCAACGAAAACCGTGCATAAAGCATGAGCAAACAACTAATGAAAGAAAGGATACTCACATTTTACCTGTTTCACAGGAGAGGAGCTTCAATTGCAAAATATGCGGTAAAAGCTTTAAGCGCTCTTCCACGCTATCTACGCACCTGCTTATCCACTCGGACACGCGGCCATACCCGTGCCAGTACTGCGGGAAAAGATTCCACCAGAAGTCCGACATGAAGAAACACACCTTTATCCATACAGGTAAACGATCCTGGACGCACTACTAGAAAAGATACGTTAGACGCACGAGCTTAGGAGCCGGCGGCCACACGTCCCTCTCAATGTCTGAAACCGGTTAAACTTTCCCCCTCAATAATGTATTTTTGGGTAATAATTTAAAAAGAAAACGAATAATCATGAACAAACAGGCAAGGAGGGAGAGAAAGAGGCCACAATCCAACAGATAAATCAATATAAAGCAATCATGTAAACCAATCAGAGTCATTGAATGGGACATCTAATAAAAGGACAGAATCTAAATTTAGGGGTGTGCTGTATGTGTTTACTTTATGCAGGAGAGAGGCACTCATAACAATAACACTGGTCAGAAAGGCTGGCAGAGCGAGGGAGATAGCGAGGCCACTAAACAACAGGTAAGATAGTGAGAAGTATTCATTCAAGGCGGTCTATAGGAGCAGATTGGAAAACTGAAAGATGAACAAACATGCCTGACTGAGATGTTAGCAACATCACTGTAGTATTAATCATTTTAAAAATACACCCTGATTACATTAGCATCTATCTGAAAAATCCCACTACGCAAATAAATCACAAACGTTATACTTTACCAATGCTAGTTAGCACTTACAAATTGCATGTTCAGAAATCGCAACTTTCTTAGAGTCAAACCGATTGGATTATTCACACTGAACAAGTCCTGTCCAAACACAGAACTACATATGAAATATATTGACTTGACTAAATATACATGTTTGGTGAATACATTAACACAGTAGTCACATGTGTGTCCCCAATATCAGAGTCTATCCTACGCCCTTGGTTAGACGTAATGATAGAATACAGGCCTACTCTTGCATCAGCCTGGAATTCAAAAGATATAACCAAACAAAAGACAGGCCTATAAATATTCTAAAAAGTTAGACAACTATGCACGAGAACAGTATTATCTTTTACGCAGTGCTCCAACAGGACACTTCAAATGACACAAGATCAATCACAACACTTCAGTAAGAACTGAAATGGTCACATCCATAATGCAACTTGTTTAATTTCATTATTAGGTGAGAAGCCGCACAAGTGCCAGGTATGCGGGAAGGCCTTCAGTCAAAGTTCCAACCTCATCACACACAGCCGCAAGCACACCGGCTTCAAACCGTTTAGCTGTGAGATCTGTGGCAAGGGATTCCAAAGAAAAGTGGACTTGAGGCGGCACAAGGAAACTCAACACGGATTAAAAGGAAGTACTCCGTAAAAGGGAAAACTGTGCGGGAGGATTGAAGAAATACATGAAAGCAATTGCAAGATAAACTAATGTCTGATACGAAATCATGTACATTTAAAAGGAATTGTATGCAGTCTTATTATTTTTAAGTTAGACGCATAGGGTTACTTGTTCTTTTTTTGAACACGAAACATTAATTTAAGGTGGCTATATTATTGGGTAGCCCATTTCAGAATGACATTTTAAACGACATTTAGTGGTTGTATGTCTTTACTATTTCGTTTATATTTTTTTGCATTAATTGTTTTAATGTTTTCTTGAAAGCGATTTAAGTCAATACTAGGCACTGCAATGTCTAGTAAGCGACGTATAAAAAAACATTTAAATATTAATCAATGCTTAAAGTATTCTATTCCAGCTTTAATTATCAAACAAGGTTTCTTTATAATATTTTCTGTAACGGAATCCGTGGTAAAGAGAAAGGGAAGCCTACAAGCTTGGTCTCATTAAAACTATACATTTTGAATGCCCCCCCCTTATTTTGTGATAAAATGAAAGGCTGGTTAGTGCCAAAAAGGCATCACAAAATCTGTTAAAATACATACAAAATAGCGACTGAAGAAAAATAATAACAAATAATTGTAGGCGTAAATCACAAACTTTTGTCAGTGGAGTCACGTACACATTACATGTGTCGAATGAATGTTCAGACCACAGAAACAATGCAAACTCCCACCAACCGACCAAATTAATATCATATTATTTTACTCGCAGGCTTCAATTAAATGCTTCAGGGGTAACATAGCCTATTACTGACCAGCGTTGCTGTTATCTAAACAAACCAAAAACACACACAAACACACTCAACCAGCAGCATAATGACAAGTCAAATACATAAAATCCGAACTCGAACTTTTTCCTCAGATAATATTTCCTGTTGCGCGAACCACCTGGTCAAACCAAATATTTTCAGCCACGCTTTGTTAACACACTTCGAAGAAAATGAGATAACAACACCATAAACTTAATTTGACGGAAGTTGAAGGAAATAGCATCACTTTCATTGCAGCACTCTCTGCCAGTACTTACAACATATTCATTTGATACACCATAAAAATACAGAATTGATTGAATAATCGTATGATTTTGGCACTTACATTAACAGATAAGATTCAATTGCGCTTGAACATTATGACTGACATCAAAACTATACCTTGCAACCATAAGACCCGCAGTATCTGTAAGCAATGGAACATGTAATAATTAAGCAATAAGGCAAGGCGCTGTGGCGTATGTATATATATATATATATATATACACAGGGGCGCAACTGCACATTTGCAGAGGGGTATGCAAGATCAATGTTGGCGCCCACAAAACCCCCACCCAACCCACGAGTTTCCATTGTGCCCAAATAATAATTTAAAATAATTATTTGGGCACAATGGCGCCCACCCCCCCCGTGCGGCGCCCCTATGCACTGCATATGCTGCATACCCCAAAAATGGGATAGGCATGGGGTATGCAGCATATATATATATATATATGCACACTGGATATATACCATGAATAAGTGCAGTTCTTAGGCACCACGCATAGTGTCGGGACACCGAACTAAGCCGTGGTACGATACCAAAATACCACACCTCCTCGTGTCCCTTTGCCATAATGAGCTGGTTACTAATGCAACGTCATACGTCTCATATAACAGAGATTTTGGCCAAGTGCTCAGGCTTAAAGCAGCCAGTTTATATATATTTTGTATTACAACAGACCTACTCGATGAGTGTTGATACAAATTCGATTAGTGTCACCGTTATAAACAGCGCCTTTTGAAATCATTCAGACTCCACTTTCTCCACATTGGTATAAACTTATTTATTATTGATTCAATTGCAGATTTTCGCCATTATTTACACACAGTTCCCCACACCGACAAATTATTTTGCTGGCGGAAATATTTGGCAAAAGAAAAAAAATCACGAACAAGTGATGATGTCCAATGAACTCTATGAAGACATTAGGGGCAACATTTAGTGGAGCCAAAGATCAGAGGAAAATCATTGCAAAAGCTTTGAAAGTTTCCAGGAGCAGGCTTTATCATGGTGAAATAGACAACGTGTGGAAACACTAAGACTCCTAAAGCTGATTGCCTGCCAACACCAGTTACCAGGCAAGAAGGGCCTTAGTCAAGGAGATCTAAGAAACCAATGGCCACTCTAACAAAGCTTTAGACTAGATCAGGCATTTTAGACTCTGGACACAGCTCATGTGAATTTATTAATTATTAGCAGTATTCTTAAACATCACCCTGCACAGCCACAAGAGGTATGGCCACCCATTTGAGCCTGGTTCCTCTCTAGGTTTCTCCCTACAATCCAGCTCCTATAGGGAGTTTTTCCTAGCCCCCGTGCTTCAATCCTGTTGTTGCATGCTCACTGGGTTTTAGGACGGGTGTTTTTGTAAAAAAACTTTGTGACAACTGCTGTTGTAAAAAGGGCTTTATAAATAAATGTGATAGATTTTGAGTTACACAGCAGTGATGGGAAAACCTGCCAGAAATACAACCACATAGCAGCACTCCATCAACCAGAACTTAATGGTACTGTGTCGAAATGGAAGTCACTCCCTAAATACAAAAAGAAAACCCACCTGAAGGACAAAGAGCAAGAAGGAGGTTTTCATCCAAAGCTCATGCTTCAGCAAGACGATGACATTGGCATCGGGAGAAGCGTCTCTGAATGTCCTTGAGTGGCCCCGCCCAAAGCCTTGAACCCCACCGAACACCTGTGAATATCCTTGAGTGGCCCCGCCCAAAGCCTTGAACCCCACCGAACACCTGTAAATATCCTTGAGTTGCCCCGCCCAAAGCCTTGAACCCCACCGAACACCTGTAAATATCCTTGAGTTGCCCCGCCCAAAGCCTTGAACCCCACCGAACACCTGTAAATATCCTTGAGTTGCCCCGCCCAAAGCCTTGAACCCCACCGAACACCTGTAAATATCCTTGAGTTGCCCCGCCCAAAGCCTTGAACCCCACCAAACACCTGTAAATATCCTTGAGTTGCCCCGCCCAAAGCCTTGAACCCCACCGAACACCTGTAAATATCCTTGAGTTGCCCTGCCCAAAGCCTTGGACCCCATTGGACATCTATTGGGAGACCTAAAAACTGCATTCTGCCAATGTTCCGCATCAAATCTGAAGACGATCCTCAAGAAAGAACGGAAGAAACTGCCCAAACACACAAGCAGAAATCTGCCTGAGAACACTCAAGACTCCCAGCTGTGACCGCTGCCAAAGCGGCTTAGACTAAGTAGTGAATAGAGTCTGACTACTTCTGTACATGAGAATATGGGTTTATTATTTTCAACAAATTGGCACACATTTCTTAAACATGTTCATCATTATGGAATATTGTGTGCAGATTAATGGCCACTTACTTTATTTAATCAATTATAAATTAAGTCAACAACCAAACAAAATGTGAATGGGGCCTGAATACATCCTTAAGACACCGTCTAAGCCAAAGAACAGTAATCCATCTCCTGAGAGACATACTATTTTAAACCCCAGCGGTTGTTTCCACAAAACTAATTAAATAAAAGAAAATAACAGCCGAAATCCATGAACGCTGCACTTCGTATGACGGTGACAATTGTAGGGTTGCATTTGAGAAAAGGACTTGCTGTTCAGAAAAAGCAGATCCACCCATCAACCTTGATGTTGTTTATGTGCTTCTATCGGTGGTCTGGTGTCTTGAGTAGCTGCACTAGGCTTTGCAAGTCCAGTTGCTGCAGCTGGAGCTCCCGCATAAGAGTGGAGAGGTACTCCACTGAAGCAGGGCTCTCCAGAGCCTGCCTCACCGCCGGGGACACTTCTGATAACCTGCAACACACAAAGCCAAGACGGTCAGGACAGTTCTTACTGCCTTAAGACTTACTGGGGCGGTCGGGCAGGTTCCAGACTGGGGGAGGGTGGAGCATTTTCCCACCCCGGCTCGATTTAGACATTTTGCCATTGACCTCTGTCCATTTCAGCTGCATATCCACGTCTCCGTGCATTGGTTCCCCCCCGCCTCCTCCCACTATTCCTTCCCATCCATCCATCCATCCATTACACAACTACAGGTGACGGTGTTTAGAGTCTACCAGTTAATGGTCTATGGTATCCCTTAATCACACAATGAAACCGGTGGTAGATCTGCAAACGGTCATCTAACAATCATACATCTTAAACAATTTCAAATCTGCAACAAACAGAACGGGGCAGTTGATTACAAACATGTGTACTGAAACCGTTTCAGGTGAAAATGTGTTAAAAGATCTTTTATGACATTATGAATAAGTGCTCCAGTTTGACATGTACTGATTTACATATCATTGCTTTAAAAGCATGTTTTACCTAGAGTCAAGACACCTGGTACACAAGTTTGGTACACATTATTTGATAGACTGGTCACAGAAAATGCATTTTGCATGCTTAAAACCTCAAAAAAGGTGTACATTTTCAAGGCATTTCTTGTCACAGTAAACATTTTACTGATGAAAACCAACAAACTTTGGTGCATATATGACTCCCTGCCTCAGACACCCTCTAACCTACTCCTTCACACCCCCTCCCACACACACACACACACACACACACACACAC
>JACXGK010005491.1:0-32813 GCA_016801125.1 Novumbra hubbsi | reverse complement strand
GACAGAATAAACGTGTTGATGACCATGGCATGCTATCAGGGGAAAGCGGACAGAATAAACGTGTTGATAAATGGTTACAACCACACAAATCAAAATGTATTATCCACATCTTATAACAACTCCTAAAACTAACGGTACTTGTGACTGAGTGTAGTGCTGCACAATATGTAAGAACTATTGAATCCCAATGTGTTATTGCAATTACATCATTTATTTTTATTATTTTATTATAAAAAATGTAAACAGGGTTTAAACAGCGTAGATAATCTTAAATCAAAATAGAGATTCTAGAAGTTACAGTCTACATAATGTGCTATTAAACTGAATACAAAACCTGTGCCAAAACATTGAAGTATTCTAATTTAATGCAATGGCATTTGTGCTGTTTCTCCGATTGCCACTGCCCTTGGAAAAACTTTACTTACTTTCACAACCCTTGAAAGAAATGTTCTCCTATTTTAAGTATGCTTGTAGGCACTGAAAATGAAGCTGAAACTCTTAATAAGCAAGATGTTGTGTATGCGGGACAATATTTTTTATGCCACTCTCTAGTTTAAATCAGACGTCTTTGCTAGCAGTTGCATTGTGATCTCAGACTACCATTGAATACCATTAGCTACATAATTTGATGAAGTGAGTAATTTGAATATATTGCAAGTTGATTAATCGTTCAGTCCTAGTTGGTTGTGAGGCAAAACTGAAGTACAGCTACCGAGAGTGATGACTTGAGGGAGTGGCCACTTTCCTCCCGGACAGCGAATGAGGCGGTGCGTGCCAGACAACCCAGCTCACGCCACACGCCCTCCCACTTCAGGGTGTGGTTTGTCTTCCAGAGAGGGAACTGTTCGTATGCAAAACAAATATGAAATATGAAATATGAAAAAGATTTACCATTTGCAAAAGCATTACAATAGGATGAAACTGAATAGAAGAGTGGGAAAGTTACAAGCTAGTTATCTGTAGTAAGAATAACAACAGCAACAACACAACCATCACTACAGTCATTCCCCAAAGAACCCAGAGCCAACACAGAGCAGCGGATCAACCCGCATGAGGAGTTTCACAGCAATTATAGATGCATGAAAAGTGAGCTTTACACTGAATTCTGTGGAGACGCCGCGATCAGTCTCTCTCAGCGAACTCCATGGAAATTGGCCTGTGACTTTGTACAAGTTAACAGCAAAACTGCAACAGCCAGAGAATGTAATTTAGATACTTTACCAGACTGAAAGAGCTTGGGGAAATGTTGAATAAACAACTTCTCATCTGTACTTAAAGCATTGCTAACATCTGAAATTAAGAGGAACATACTTGCGCTCAAAGTTGCCAGGTTGGGGCTTGAAGAAGGACAGCCCATAGGAAGTCTCTTTTGTGCCATAAGAGAACTGGAAGGTGAGCTTTTCTGCCCGACCGAACACGTTGGGCAGCTTCAAGCCAAGAACCTACAGTGGAATGCAAAATGGTCAAAAGCAGACCAACCAACCATTTTTAACAGTCCTCCTCCTTGATTCCTTGTATCATCGGTCTGAGGCGGAGACCTTAGACATTCTCCTCTAATACAGTATAGAGGAGATAGGATGTAAGGAATCACAATATGATTGGAGATAGAGCCCTTCAATCACAATATGATTGGAGATCGAGCCCTTCAAAAAGACGTTTCTCACCATGCTGCCTTCGTTATTCCCAACCATGGTATTGTAACTTCCCGTCATACGTCGCAGCTCTGTGACTTCAAACGTCACGTCTAATCCATTAGGCAGAGCATCCGCCCCTGAAAGGAAGTGGTTGTTTGAACTCTCATCTTAACCCAATTTCTGAACTGTCTATCACATACATCCCAATTCATTTCAGTATGCTCCAAATAATGATATTCATGTTATATTTACTAACCTTGTGAGGTATCTATAACCACCTCAACTTGTCTGAAGATACCAAGACGGAGAAGGTTCTGCCTGGCTTCGTGGGCTCTCTTCATGACCTAAAACAAACCAATAAGCCAAGCAAGTTGTATTTTCACTACAGTCTCTCTACGTGAAAAGCCAGGGTCGGAATAGTGCTGATACATTGACTCACGTCAATCAGGTTTTTGGCTCGGAAGACATCAGCTATCTCATATGTTAAGTAATCCTCCTTGGTTCTTCCGAGACCATCTATGTGAACACATTGGACAATTACCTGAGGGAGAAATTTAAAAAGCAGTTGAACGCTTCCGTACAGGTGTACAACAGAACTAGATAGATGATGACCCAACCACATGGTGTTCTGTGGACGTACTAATGATAAGAAAATAGCAATGAACGGATGATGGGTTCGTATTTACAACCTGAGCCCCTGGTGTGTTCATTTACGAATAAGTGACTGAAAAACATCTTACGTCCTTGTTTTCAAGAACCTCTTGTTTAGTCTCCTGCTCCACATCTGGTGTCTCGATGTCATCTGCATGAACCCCCAACTCTGGTCCCCGCATTGGCAGAGGATCTAAACTCTGCAACACAATCGTGTCAGTGGTGAATGATAACATGTATTATTATGCTGTATGACAGCGGTTCAAAACTAAACGGCTAGCTAAAGAGCAGATATTCTGCTTCAGTGGTTTGGCTACTGAATTATAGTAGTTACCTACTAATCTCATCATGTCATATTCTGAAACATCTTACATGTGGTATTTATACTTCAAATAAGTGACCTAGGACATCTTTCAGAAACATTATCAAGTCACATAGCCCCACAATCCAGCATTTGATCATGTTCATTACTTTTACTTTAGTTGAGCATCTTGTCTTTAGGTACTGCCTAGTTTAGCTAGTTACCACAGTTGGCATGACAAAGTCTTCGTGTTTATCTAGTTATAACAGTAAAGACAGTTTCATAATGAATGAAAAGGTATCATTCTTGGGATATCCAATTGGTCGATTTTCGCTCTGCGTGACAGCTAACTAGCTAACATGAGCTGGTTAGCAATTGCGACTAGGAGTCACTACTGTAAAAAACAGAGCTAAGATTCAGAGTGGTACTGTTGACTATCAACGTTACCGTACTCAGAGGTCATGCTAGTTTATCCTCTTCATTTTTAACAGTAATACTTACCCTCGCGTGAACAGTACCCATGATTAGTTTTCGGACGTAACGTCCTTGAAAAGCTGGTGTTTCTCTTTTGTGAATTTGACAGACGACTCAGGACGTAGCTCGGTGAACGGGGGAGGCCATGACACCACCAAAACCACGCCCCTCATTCGTCATCGTGGAGCGTAGTCAACGTACATATACATTATTTTATACAGATGGTTATTATAAAACGTGTTTGACATATTATATTTTATGTGAAATAAAATCTGAAGCTTTTCTTATTTACATAATAAAATATTTACTGAATTTGTGTAGTTTTTGGACCTGGTATATCAACTTGCATTTGAGAATTAGGTCCCTCCAAACAGAACGGATAAGTCAGTCAAACAGAATTCAATTTGACCATCATTATTTACTAAAGAGTTGGCATAGCCATCATGGGCATAACAATCTAAATATCTGTTTACTTGGATAAACATAAACAGATGCCAGGTAAATTATTGCCAAAGTGGAAAAAGACAGACATACTTGCCTATAACATTTAAAAACATTAAAGGAAGAATCATTTATTAATATTTATTATTAATATTTAGTTACAAATATAAAAATAATGAAATACATCACAAGACAAATAGAAAGCAAGGCCAAATCTAACTCATAAATGTTGCAGAGCTTCTCTGTAAGCCTTCCTTCCTATAAAGAGAACAAATACAGAAATGTAAGTAATATACAAAACAAGATCTGATAATAACAATTGAGTTCATGTTTAACTGAAAATGGATAACTAGAACTTACGCCTCTCTCCTAAAGGTTTCCTGAGATATCTTGTCCTTTGCCATACCTTCCGGACACTCATTAAACTGCTCTATCCCCAGAGTGGTTAAAGCTGTGAAACAAAGTGATGCATAGCATGTTTCCTGGGGAGTGATAGAAGGAAATACCACTTGTGTGTAATATTATTATTAGATTTATAAAGATTGTAACCAAAAGGTTGTTTGCTCTTGTAATCCTTGAGTAGATTAGGTACACATTAATCTCTTCTTCTGTTCTTTGAGAAAGACAATTAACCCAAATTGTGTAATTTGCTCTGGATTAGACTTTGTGCTACATGGCTAAAATGTCTAATAACAATAGTTTTGGGCACTTTATAGTAGGCATCTCAATGTCTTAAACTCCCAGATAACTTGTTCTGTGACTCACCCTCCTTGTACTGAACATAATTTATGTGCCCTTGCTTGATAGGGTCCAGGATTCCAAAAACAGCATCCAGGTTTGTGTCATTAAACAGGATTGGGCATCCCAGTGACCTTATTTTGGACACTCTTAACTGGTCGAGCAGTGTGATCAGGAACTCTCTGGGCCTATCTGTTGTAGAAATAGCACCTATAGTATTCAACGTTTATAGCAGTACAGTACATGTAGATTGTCACAGGTATGATCTAGCTACTCATTCTGCTGAAGATCAAGCATTATTTTCCATTAGGGGACCCCAAAACAGTTCTCTCTTCCAATAGTCTGCACATGCGACCGAATGTGTGCTATATTAAGCGATGTGATAAGTAACTTTGAAAGAATGTGTAACTACTGCATTTACGAAAAGGTTTTGATTGTCAGCTATGTATTATAAAGCCGCAGTATGCCATGAATGCTGAAATTATTCGCTTTCCGTCACTCTTGCTGAGGTTACTATTCTACATTGGTAAGTAGGATAAACGTTCCTGCCCATGAAAATCAAATGCCCGTCAAACACGTTGCAAACACGTCAAATGCACGTCAAAAAACAACAACGTTATAAAAACATTATTCGGGGTCCGTATTCATTACTATGGTTAAATAGATCTTTGTGTTTAACTGTGCTTTCTCATCGGTTAGGCAGTGTAGCCAGCGTCGGTACCAATCATTTGAACAACGTTTGACAATAAGTATTGAAAAATAAGTCTCACCTGGTCTATAAAAGAGCAGCATACTTGTAAAATTATCCATGAGTTCAATTATTTTATGTTTTCTAAGATAATCTGCAGCCTCCTGCTCTCTTGGCGTAGCCATTGCTGCCAATTTAGTTACATCGGTTGCCATGGATACGCCAACACGTGCGGTGGAAGTCTGGAAGCTGTTATCAGCGTGCATCTTTTGGTCTCGTGCCTTGAATCGTGATATTTTAATAAAGAAAGGCATGTTTTGTTGTGTGTGTTACATTTGTGTGTGTACCATGTACCTTTGTGTAGGTTAAAGTATATCAAACGCATAAAGTCTTAAAGCAGTTTATTTCTGCTGATACCATATCTGAAATTGTTGTATTTCACATTTGACTTTCCCTGACAGTGTGCAGTACCAGTGAAAAGGTTGGTCATACCCCCTCATTTAGAGGTCTATTTCTACTATTTTCCATATTGTAGAACAGTAGTGAGACATCAACACTATGAAATAACATATATGAGGTAATTTACAAAACAAAATACATTTCTATCTTAGATTCTAGTAGCCACCCTTTGCATTGAAGACGGCATTGCACACTCCTCTCATTCTCTTAACCACCTACACGCGGTAGTCACTTTGCTTCTCCAACAGTCTTAAAGGAGATTCCACATATGCTGAGCACTTTTGGACTGTTTTTTATTCAGGTTTCACAATTTTTAAAACAAGGCTTTACTTTGCGTTTTAACTCATCAATTGGGTTAAGGTGATTATGGAGGCCAAGCCATCTGATGCAGTAATACAACTCTCCTTCTTGGTCAAAAAGATCTTAATGTGTTTTGGGTCATTGTCCTGTTGAAAAACAAATGATAGTCCCACTTAGAGCCAACCAAATCAGATGGCATATTACTGCATAATGTTGTGGTAGCTATGCTGCTTGAGTGTGCCTTGATTTCTGAATAAATCAGTGTCACTAGCAAAGCACCCACACACTGTTATGCCTCCTCCATGCTTCACGGTGGGATCCTCACATGCTGAGATCATCCGTTCAAGGCCCGTTGAAGCTGTTCTGTTGGCTTGTGGAGGCCCAACATCTTATTCATCTGTTTTACCTTTAGTTTGTCCCCCATTTGTATGTATATGTGACATGATTCATATATATGAATGTAGTAAGGCCTGAGTGATTCAACAAAAGTCATTCAGATTGTCTGGCCGACCCTTGGCTATAACTCTCACATTAAACAAAGCAGAGCAAGCGGTACAATATCAATGAGATGATTAGAGGATATAACTAGCATTGTAATATCCCATTTGATAACCTGTTGGTCATGTGATCACAAATCCAAATGGGTCATCAGGAGGGATCTGCCAATACATGTAACGGAAACAGTCTAAGTTCACATTGAGATGGCCCTGCCCATGCATGAAAGATGCTTCAGTAGTGCCGTTACACAGATGAGACCTCAATGCAGAATGTGCAATGTCAACATTCCAAACAAGGTGTGCGCCACAGCTTTACGGACCCCGTCTAGGGAACCCAGCAAGCTGTTCCATACCTTTTGAAAATACCTTTGTGGCACAGCTACGGCTGTGATTATATGACCGTAGTGCTCTTTTAAAAACAACTGATCCATGAACTACAGATTATTTGGCCCATAGATTAATTTACAGTGAGAAAACTTTAATTACATTCACTAAATCCTTTGTTCTCCATGCCTGAAAAATACATGAACACGATTGGAGGCTCCTAATGTACAACACAGATAAACCGTGAACCTCTTAACCAGCTGATTATTACCAGGATTGACAGCAGCAACATTTTGCAGTATTGAAATAAGTACAGAAATACAAAATTATATTACATATTTGATATATCCATTTCAAGTGATAAATATGCAGCTGTACACAATGTCCCTTTAAGGGTTTTAAAAAGTATTGCTCAGGAGTTAGAGATACAGTGCCCCCCCAAAAATATTTTTTTGTCAAAAGGGTCACTGTCTTTGACCAGTTGCCTCTTCCCTTGATTTAAATCCAAGCAGTTCTGTTTTCAACTCTCCAGGTTTGGGAGGAATTTCTGGAATAGTCTGGTGAAAGGAAACAAAAAGAGCATGCATTATCCTAGATAGGAGCCACGTTCCAAGCAATACATTTAAATGTATTATCATATCAACAACTATGCAAAACCACATGGACCTTTCATAGTATAAAACATGCAGTTACGTGATAAAGCAGCATGCAGAAGGATAAAAGGTCTATTCCTATGCTTACCAGATCAGGTCTGTAGTACTGATGAACCACTTCTGCTCCGGCAAACATGGATAGAACACTGGCACCAAACATCCGCAGGTACAGAGGCCAAGACACACCAGCAGGCATCCTCGCGTTCAATAAGACCAATTCGCAACCTGGACAGGAGAGATGGGCCTTCATTTTGTAATTTCACTGACATTTTCCTTTCACTAGCATTAAGCTAATTTAAGTGGTCCCCTAAACTCCGTTTTCAAGATTCACCTTGGGAACCCCAGTCATTCTATGTATTTATACCGGTCTAGGCCTAGGACACCTGATTCAGTTTGTCAACTTATTAAGCCATTGACATTGGCCAATCAAATTGTGAAATATTCTATTTATCTGATTACCACAATATACCGGTTTGCAATAAGGTAATAAGTACTTCTTTGTCTCTAAATCTATATTGTAGCATCCACACACAAGCAGTAGCTAGCTCAATAGCTAACTTATAGCTAGATAATAGCTCGTTTGTCAAGCAATCTACAAAAAACACATGCATTCAGGCTTTAACTTTACCTTGCTATATTTTGTGAATGTTTTGTTAAGTTTTCCAACAGAAATCTATTTATTATTGCAGCACACTGGAAGCTGGGTCACTTAACTAATACAGCTCGGCTAACAACCTTTCCTTCTTGTCATCTTCTTCTTCTTTCGTTTTAAGTTGGCAGATACCGCCACCTACTGCACTGGAGTGTGAGGCCGGGAACAGCCTTCCTTACTTCATGTACTCTCGTAACAAGGACATTATTCATAAGAAAAGAAAACATCGTCTTCCCTTTCCTATCCACTAGAACACCATCCATGTCCCAACCCCACTCACCTTTCACAGCAAATAAATACATACTCCACTGTTTCCAACACCAAACGCTTCCTGTTCCATGTTTTCCCATGACTCGTTGAGGCGTTCAAACCCGTACCCATACCACTTCCTTTCTCCCACACCCCACAACTCCCATCTCTGCCCTCACAGACTTATTTACTCAATAAAAATGTTTACTACCTTCACCCCACTGTCTCTTCCATAACTCAATCCCTGCTGCCCGTGTCAAGGACTTGACATCCCAGAAAACCAACTGGACCCAGAAATCTACCATCTGCCTCCTCAAAGCACTATTCGCCACCCTATATGCAATATCCCCAGCATCTCACCCAACCAGTCCCACTACCACCTCACGATCCCATTTATACAGAATTCAACTCCACCGGAGTCGTAACAACTAACTAGTCATGTATAGTTACGATCGTGAGATTAAATTAGTGGCACCTATCGTTCGACTTTTATAGAAGGTAGGTTTAGATTTTTGAAACTTCTTTTAAAATCTCTTCAAAAACAAATAAGAGTGAGAAATGAAACTAACTGTGTACTTTGTGGATTCGAGACGTGCATAACCATAAAACACGTAACTAAAGTTGATGTTAGCTCAGGTCCACACTCCACACCAGTAGATGGCGGCAATGCAAAGAATTTTGCTTGGAAAAAGCCAACAATAAGCCGAAAAGACGGATCACCCCAATGTTCCTAATGGTCTTTGTTTTGGGTGCATTGATCGCCCTCAATCGGTACATTTGATGAAAACGGAATTCTAAACATATGTATAACAGGTATGTCTCCACTAACAACTCTTTTATTCGCACGTAAAGGAACCCCATAACAATTTTCCTGCAAGCTTGTTTAGTAGACTGTTTAGCTAGAATGAATGTTGGTTGTCTGTAGCCCTTCCTACCACCAGACGTCTTTGTGGTGCTGTGATAACAATCAGTTTGCCATATCTAAAGACCGACAGTTTGCCAATACTCCTACTTTGGTAACTTACAGAGTAAAGGCATATTATTGTAGCTAACAGCAACATGAATATTTATTTAAGTAAATCCTCGTAAAGATGGAAGAAAAGCAGTATACGTCACTGACGGTTCCTACGGATTATCTCCAACAGTGGTGAGTTTTCCTCCAAATGCATTGGTGTTGGAGGTTTTGGATGACATTTTTGTGTGGTGGAGTGAAAGTGTGGAAGTCTCCATCAACATGCATGAAAAAATAGCATTTTGGAAAAACTGACAGAACAGTTACTATCGTCGAGGCCTACAGCAGGCTATGCAATATTGTCATCCTCACCATCAGACAAAGCATGTTTTCTCCTGGTACTATGTTCTTCTAAAATTAAGAAACATGATTCTATTTAGATAGAAAGAAGCTGGCAGAAAAATAAACAAAGGCATCTCTACATGGTATATGGTATTCAATTTGCCAAGAAATAAAGCTGTATGTAGAGGTTTATATTAAAGGATGCAGAGAATAATAGTATGTGATAACAGCAGTAATCCTGGACCTTATATCTTGCATAATTACACCATGGTCATTAACAGCATGCAGGCACATCTGTGTCAGATTGGCCTATGAGTAGGGCTACAAGTTCCTCCTTAACTCTAGTTAAGTAATAACTAAGAAAGTAATGGAAGCAAACTGAATGAAAATGGTAGATCCAAGTTTGACCAATGTAAACTTTTTATTCCCTCTGCAAAAGGTTTTCTGTTTGGAGTAAAGTTTTGAGTGCAAAACATTTTAGATGAATTATAATAACCTGAAAATAAAAGGCCTATCAAACCAATGTGTAAGAATAAACAGTTGACGGTATTGATTTTCTGTTGTATTTGTTGATGTGAGCGCTAGAAGTAGAAAGCGCTCCGATAAGGACCCTCGGTCGTTTGTGCATCCGTTACCTGTCTTCAGCTGACGTCAGGACCCCGTCAAAGCAAAGCGAGACCCATCGCTTGACTCCTTTTTTCTCCCCCTGTAGGTACCAGTCCACCCAGCAGCACCCGCAGGCTCAACATGTGATGCAGTACCACAACACGGGCCACATGGGTCACTACATGGAGGGATCCAGAGAAGACCGGGTCATGACGGAACTTTCCGTCCACCAGGAGCTCCCTGTCCACCAGGAGCTGGACTTCCATCAAGACTTCCTTGGCCATCAGGAGCCCATCGTCCAACACCATCAACCTGTGGAAACGTCGCAAGGTACTTGAATATCAGCCCCCCCCCCTCCCCCCGAACCACTACAGCCCCCCCAAATCCCCCAGAGCACCCCTTCCCCCGCTTAGCCATGCCGTCTGCCATTGTTTATGTGGTAAATATTTGCACAGCTTGTTTTGCTGCTCTGAGCTCTCTTTCCTCAAGCATACCGTAAACACTCCACAAGCAAACCGAACGTCCATCCTCATGCAGTGCTTTTCCACCGATCAATTGGCAGTTCGATCTACTTATATTTGCCTGCCGCCTTTTGTCGTTTCATTGTCAACGTTTCAAACCGGCAACATTGCAGTCGCACTGCACATACTCGCTGATCTATAAATCTGCTGGTTTCCCCGATAGCCGCTAACTAACTGATCAGATTAGCGATTATGCACCTGGCCTCAAAGGGATTCCCTTTAAACACGTTCATTTGCTTTTGTTTTAGCACCGACGCCGGGGAAGAGAAAGAGAGGCCGGCCTCCCAAACTGAAGCCAGGGGAGGGCCAAGCGCAGGAAGACCATGATCAAGCAGAGGCCTTAAAAAAAGCCAAAAGAACCCTGAACCGCTTCAACGGCATGTCTGTGGACGAGGTCATGGCCAAAACCCTGCCAGACATTATAGACCACAACCTGGACATCTTGATTGTGAGTTTCAAAAACATCTAACTGGGGACCGTTGTAGTTTTGGAGTGTTATGTAATCCCATATATTGGGAGTGTTACACCCATATCATTAATGATAGCCTCTGGATGAAACGTAAATGTTCATTATGTTTACATTTTGAATGATGTCTGTGGAATTTGACGCAATATGTTTTAAATATGTATTTATTATATATATTATCATATTATAACATGCATAAAAAGGAAATGTACAGAAACATTAAGAAAAATCAAGGGATCGCTGTATTATTAATGTTTCCGAAAAATGAAGCAAAGGCCACCCAAAACAACCAAGAAGAAAAACAGAGACTGTACAATATCATTTGTTTTATTGTCCCTCCTCAGATCGGAATCAACCCAGGATTATTATCAGCATTTAAAGGACGCCATTACCCAAACCCAGGAAACCATTTCTGTATGTTGCACTCAGTGGGACTTTCTTTTTCACTTCAGTATCCAGACACACAGAATATTGTATTACAACATGTCTGTCTTTTGAGGGACATGTTTTTTAAAGTGCAAAGAAAACTGAGTGAGCTTTTTTTTCTTCCTGTTTTGGACATCAGGGAAATGCCTCTTTCTGTCTGGTCTTACCGACGAGCAGCTCAACCACATGCACGACCAGAGCCTCCCGGAGAAGTACGGCATCGGCTTCACCAACATGGTGGAGAGAACGACCCCCGGGAGCAAAGACCTCTCCAGGTGTCAAGTGGCTGTTTGTTAAGCATGTAGTGCAATGAAGACATGCTACAGGTCCATTGGTAGCAATACAAATCGTGGGTCTGAACTAGCTCTCAGTATATTGTGTTTTTGGTAATTTAGAGTTTTTAGTTATGATTCACTTGTAGTGGTCTAGGTTAACTTTGTTATGATTCACTTGTGGTTGTCTAGGTTAACTTTGTTATGATTCACTTGTAGTTGTCTAGGTTAACTTTGTCATGTTTTACTTATAGTTGTCTAGGTTAACTTTGTCACTAATTCCACAGCAAAGAGTTTCGTGAAGGAGGCCGGCAATTGGTGGAAAAGCTGAAGAAATACAAACCACTAATTGCAGCTTTCAATGGAAAATGTGAGCATTTATAAACAGTGGAGTAAAACAAGCTTACATTTATGCTATGGGTACAAACTAGCTAAGCTCACAAGGCTCATAAGTATTGTTTTCTATAAACAATGGATGTTAGTATATTGTACATTTATAAACAACAACTGATATAGCAATCACAACTTGACACATTAAAGAAATCACAAGAAATGGAATTTACCCAGTTGACAATTGAAGAAAGGGTCCAATCCAAATTAGAATTTAAACATAACTCCTTAGGGGTGTGAGAGCTGCTGCCTTGGGCACCAGTAGAACATTAAGGGTTAACTCTCTTGCTCATGGACAGAACAATATATTTCTTTCAGGTCTGTTGTTTACTGGTCAGATGGTTAAGACCACATAATAAGACCTACATATTTTCATGATGACGATAATCATGGCTTTCTTCTTTGACAGGTATATATGAAATATTCAGCAAAGAGATCTTCGGAGTGAAGGCAAAGAATCTTGAGTTTGGCTTACAGCCATACAAAATCCCAGAAACCGATACAGTAAGTTGCCCTGCCAAAGTGGGAACCATTTGAACGAAATGACTAGCTATGCTATTATGGCTGTTTCTTACTGTTGGTTGGGGGCCATTCAGGAGGGTGCAATTGAAGAGTTTTTTGTTGAAAATAATTCAATCAAACTAGACTTTTGGGTACAAATGTTATATTTTACCTGAACATTGTGAATGCTTTCCCTGCTTTGCACAAAGGTGTGCTACTTGATGCCTTCGTCAAGCCCTCGCTGTGCCCAGTTCCCCCGTGCTCAGGACAAGGTCCACTTCTACATCAAGCTGAAGGAGCTCCGGGACAATATCAAGGGTGTGACCCCAGCCCCCCGGGAGGTGCAGGAGACAGATTACCACTTCGACCTGGGACTTGCCAAAGGTACAAACATGGTTGTGGCATTTCCTCACATTGCTGCACTTAATGGGGAGTCACATGACCACCTCAAATACAACTGCATGCTCTTTTAAAATACACTGGCTGCTTTGTTTTTGCCTCCAGTTTGGGGTTTCAGGCTGGGTGTCTGTAAAAGCCCTTTGCGAAAACTGCGGATATAAGAACAGGCTATGATTGAGTCCTTCCATTATGTTTTAAGTCATCAGCTCTGTGTGTAAGGGAAAATAATGATTGTAGACGGAAGACTTGGTTTTTACATAACCAAATTAAGGTTGTTTACATACTTAGGAAGCTAACATGGGTCTTGTAGCAAGCTTACATTAGTTGGCTACACTTACCCATTACAGGACAACTAGCGTAGATATTAAATATATAAAATAAAATAAGATAATAATAAGATAAAAAATAAGTAATCGTAGATTATTAGATAGCTGGCTAGCTATGTTATACAGGCACCTTATGAGAAGTTGAGTCATATTACCATTTGCTTGTATAAAATGTCCTTACCCTGTCAAGACTTCAAGACCAATCAAAATGAAAATGACATGTAGCGCAGGTCATTTTGGGTGGAGATGCCCCGCTCTGTCTGTACTGATGCTGACGTGGTTCTCACTCTTCTTCTGTGTTTTAACAAATTAGCCGTTTTCACAGGGGACCTTTTGGGATTGAGAGAGATTTCCAATGTGAAATTGTTGTTCCCCATCAAAAGTCTTGTTAATGTTTTTTGTATGAGAAGGCCTGAATGCACCTGAAACATACCAACAACAATGGCGTTGATAAGGATATTTGTTATCGTACAGAAATTATTATGTGGTCAATTGAATAATAAACCTAGTTCAGTCATGAGTAACTTGCGGCCTCCTGTTTTGCGGCCTACTGTTTTGCGGCTCTACAGAGGATGCCAAGAGGATGGCCATCAAGGAGGAGCAGGTGGATCCGGAGTACGAGAACTGTGGTGGGACCCGCGAGGAGGCCCGGCAAAGCACCAGCTACTGCAACATCTCCTCCACCAAAGACACCGGTACAAGTGAGTTTCTGGAGACTATTGCGGCTTATGTTTCGGATCTTTTGTTTTTGTACTTCATCTCGCAAGGTGGATAGAAGAGTAGAGACTGAAGATGAAGTTAACTTTGCAATTTGTTCAGATTTGAGGTGTGATAAATGATGAAAACACATTCCATGGAGGGCCTAATGTCTGGCGGTCATTCACTGCTTGTTGCACCTCCATTGATGATTGAGGTCACTAATTAGGTATATATAATTGGAATATATTCAGAACTCTTCACATTTCTGCACATTGGGATATGAACTTATACTTATACTTGATTAAGTATGTTTGTTTACCTATATCAATCTACACATAATACCCTGTAGTGAAAAATTATCCAGACCCTTTGTGATGACCTCTGATGGATCTTGTGTCTTTTGATTATCTTTAAGATTCTTGCACGCACCTGTCTGTATAAGATTCCACACTTCTTGCTTGTCAGAGCAAAGAAATGTTTTAGTTAGTTTAGCCATTTAGCATGCACACTTAAACAGAGCAACTGAAAAAGAGCTACGTGAAACAACCACACAGTATAGCAGTGCATTCTAGTGAATTAACTAGTTATAGGCAAATGTCATTGCTGGAAAGAAGATTAAACAAATAATAATCATAAAAAGTTGAGAAGACAACAGGCAAAGGTGATGGCAGTGGATCTTTAAGTAATTTCTAAATAAGTGAGTTTTCATATTTTTATTGAATTGATGTAGAGACCCCAATAGAAGCTGGTTGTGTCAATGAGGTTCTAGGATAGTGAAGAGTTTTAACTGTGTGCATCGTAGACTCTCCCTAAGTGGCAGCACGGCCTAGAGCACAGCGGTACCTGAACGAATAAGCCCGATGTAGGGTTTGAGCACGGCCTAGAGCACAGAGGTAGCTGAACGAATAAACCCGGTAGGGATGTGGGGTTTGAGCACGGCCTCGAGCACAGAGGTACCTGAACGAATAATTCTGATGTAGGGTTTGAGCACGGCCTAAAGCTAGTTAGAAGCTTCTCTTGTTGCTCCGTTGCTCAGAACCAGAGCCTTGAAGCAGATCTCAGATGGAAGCCAGGGTGAATCTTGGAGAATCTTCTAACGTAGTACATTGTGCGGGCCGCAGCATTCTCAATAGATTGCAGGGTTTTAGTTGCACACGCTGACAAGAAATGTGAAATGATCCCTCAATGTGCCTAAGAAAAAAAACAATAGGTTGCAGAAGCTTAGTCCTGGTAGAGGAGAAAGCCTGAAAAGGTGCTGTACTTCCAACCGCATACATAGATGGAGCCACGGTGCAACCGGAGCCACACCTGGTCTCCCTGGTATAGTTGCAAGATTGAGTAATCCTCCAATCCTACAGTTCCTGGTAATCCTGATTTAGGATGACGAGTGCCTGGAAGGGTTCCTGTGCTGCTTTCTGAGGGCTGTAAAGCTGTACTGTACGAATGTTGAAGACGATGACCTGTGGGCATTGCCTTCATGTTAGAAGAGAAGCACTGGGTTGTCTAGGGTCAAGGTTCTCTTGGAGGAGGACACTGTTGTCTAGGGTCAAGGTTCTCTTGGAGGAGGACAGTGTGTTGTCTAGGGTCAAGGTTCTCTTGGAGGAGGACACTGTACGGTTGTCAACCAAGATGGACATGTTCTGAAGCGAACAGGACTGCACGTGAAAGAAGAGCAGTTCAGTCTTGTCAAGGTTAAGCTTTTCAGCGGCAGGGACGCTGAAAAGCAATCTAATAAATGTTAAGGCTCTACAAGGCAGGATGGTAGAAACTGCCCAAATCAAGGATGCAAATCTGGTGGCGGCATTCCTAACAACACTCAATGCTGTTATGCCTGCCTTCTACGGAGAGCCGAATGTTAGGGGCTTCTACGAAGAGCTGAATAAACAACCTAAATACTTACTATGCTTTTTTATATTTATTATACAGTGTTCTGGTTAGATTGATAACATAATACATTCGATCAACTACAAATTAAGTCTATAACATAAAATGTGGAAAAGGTGAAGGGGTCTGAATATTTTCTGAAGGTACTGGATGTCTTATTTGGCACAGGTTCGAAAGGGAAACCAAAAATCTGTCAGCACTACATCCTTTCTTTAATAATTGTGACAATGTTGATGTAAACATGACCATATGTAACTTTGGTTTCCACTCCTTGCAGCAATGCCCACCAAGAACCAAGCCACGGCTATGAGCCAGATGCCATACGACCAGTGGATGACACAGTCGTTTGCGGACCAGATACCGGACATTAGCTGTAACAGTAGCAGTGTACCTCAACCTCAACCTCAGTTGGGAGCAGAAACGTTTTGAAGAAAGCTCCACAAGAAGAGTATTCATGTCACACCGTTTCCGAGGCATCATAATGCATGCGTTACACTAGAAGGAGGACCGAGGAGAAATGGCCCATCGTGACTGGACTTCCATTTTCAAATCCTCTCTTTAAAAACACAGCCCATTTTTTGTCCTAATTTTTATAACTATTTATTGCATTTCATACATACAGCATGTGTCCAGTGTCTTATTTTTATATTTTTAAAGAATGGGATTTTGTCATATCCCTCACTTGTACATGTGGAAGTGTAATTGTGCTCTGGAATTTTCAAGTTTGTTATTACAGAGATATTAAATCAGTTGTTAAACTGACATTTACAGTTATTTTGTGTGATCACAGAGTGTATTGCTGTACATTGTTCATAACGGAAGTGACCAAGTAGTACAACATTTAATGAAAATAATTGGTGCCTGACTGTCCAAGAAGACAGTGACATGTCTTTTTAGGCTACAAAAGATATTGCGATGGAAACAAAAATCAGTGTTTGTTGTTGGACAAATTCAAATAGTGCCTACCCATTTTTGTCTGTCTGCTATGTTTTATACTTTTGGACCATTTGTTACATTTTGTACCTCATTGGGCCAGTTCGCTGAGTTTCTAGGGAATTTGATTGTGGAAATCTCTTTGAACTGAAACCCAAAACACAGGTATACTCTAATTCCAAGCCCTGCCAAGCCAAGAGGCCATGCTAACTTTCACTTGTGAATAATCAAAACGTTACATAAATGTCCTGGTATCTGGACACCCTCCCCCAACCACCACAAGATAAATAAAGTATAGATACTTTCCTTAATGTAAGTTTCTAAGGGAACTTCTTACTGTAACTGCGGTGATCTCTCCCTTGTGCTGAATTCGCTATATCAGAAAGTGAATTCATATGCTGTGTTGTCTCGCAATATTGCTTAATTGTATTGTTAAAATAATGGATGATTTGGAAGTCTATATTCTTTACATTACAAGCTTTGTTGCTTTCAGTTGTTTCTACAGGCCGGTAATGTGGAGTGAATGCTTTTTTAAAGTATTTTCTGTAAATGAAGGCATTGTGGTGGCAGCACTGTGTTGTTGCTATGTTTGTTACCAGGAAGGACTGTTGACTTTGTACGGTATATAAGAGGTACACTGCCAGGTAAACACATAGAGTTGTTTGTTTCCAGGAGGGACTGTTGACTTTGTACGGTATATAAGAGGTACACTGCCAGGTAAACACATAGAGTTGTTTGTTTCCAGGAGGGACTGTTGACTTTGTACGGTATATAAGAGGTACACTGCCAGGTAAACACATAGAGTTGTTTGTTACCAGGAGGGACTGTTGACTTTGTACGGTATATAAGAGGTACACTGCCAGGTAAACACATTGAGTTGTTTGTTTCCAGGAGGGACTGTTGACTTTGTAGGGTATATAAGAGGTACACTGCCAGGTAAACACATAGAGTTGTTTGATACCAGGAGGGACTGTTGACTTTGTACGGTATATAAGAGGTACATTGCCAGGTATACACAATGTTCTGCCTGCCACCATTTTCTGGAAACATTAGCTGGACAAATATACAATCATAATGTCCTTAAGAAACAACAGGGTTACTTTCAAAAAGGTGAGTGTCTTAAGTAAGAAAGATTTTCCTTAAGTAAGGAAAAACAGCAAAATGGTTTGAATAATATATATGAAATTGTTTATTCCAAATGTACTGTGTATGAAAACGTTTTGTGCAATTGTACCTGATGGGAAATGGAATGGAATTAATTTCCTACCGAATACCCAATTCTTTCTGAAACATGTACAGCTTAAGTCTGAGGTGACAAGGCATATGCAAACAATAAAACAAAATTCACAATTTAGATATTCAATAAACGAATATGATCACTAAGGATATATTTTAAGGCAGTAAAACTTACTGTAAACTGTAAACCTTCACCAGCTACACAGATATATAAATAATTCCACAGAAAGCATTGCTTGTACTAAATCGATGAATTTATCTCCCTGGTTAGTTAAGAGGTCACTGGGTTGTCTAGGTCTGATGGACACCAATTGATAGAAAACAATAAAAACAAGCAGACATTAGGCCATCTGTAGCATGTTTGGCTCCCCTGCTTACCCAGTGTCGAAATTACTAACTGGTTACGTCTCTGCATGGAGCTTGGAGGTAATTATAAATAGTATATTGCTAGTATCATTCATAGAGTTATGTAGGTAAAATTGCTAGCCCTTTCCAATATTATGTAAATAAACCACAATAAAACATTAGTTTGTAATTTGTAGTTTTACAAAGCTATACATAGTGATCAATATTTTATACATATGTTAAGGGAAAAAAAGATTATATAAAAAAGATTCTCTGTCCCTTGGTTTCTGTTCTCACTGCTACTAGATGAATAGGACTGCAGAAAAAAGTGCAACGATATTTACTACTTTCCTCATGCAATTTGGGAGGCACCGCTTCAACAGATTGCAGTGTGGCATTACATTTCCAGAGACGAATATCTCAGACTTTGGAGATCTCTGAGATTGTGGTATACCATACTAACAACAGAGAATCACAATACATTTTCACAAAGTTCTACAAGCAATTAAACAGGAAGGTCTCATGTTTGTCTAAAAGGGAGTTTGCAAGGAGGAAATCATCTTGGGTTACTGTGTTTGTGCCTCAGGGCTGCCTCAGGACTGAAAGGTGAAACATTGTGAAGTCAGTCAAGGACGCGTGCTGTTGTCAGCCTACTGCAGTGGCAGGCCTGAGGCAGAAGAGGTGAGTGGGGGTCTCAGACTGGCCTGTTCCTTATGCCTGTTGTCAGCCTACTGCAGTGGCAGGCCTGAGGCAGAAGAGGTGAGTGGGGGTCTCAGACTGGCCTGTTCCTTATGCCTTTAATGCCTGAACTTTTAATGGGCTGTTTAGGTGACTGGCCAAACATCAGGAAGGGCAACTTGTGCTTGAAGGTTTTATAAGCAACTAGCCTCTCTTGCAAGTGTGGACTCAGCTGCAGACATCCTAAATCTTTAAAATTCTGATTGAACATTTCACACTGCCCAGGTAGTCTTGATCGAGGGGGGAGACAGGAGATACTTTTTAAATTATTTCCATCTCTAAACTGTCAAACCCATTCCACGACCAAAGTTACAGCGTCTGTTACAGCATCCATATCTTTGGTGGGGATAGCAACAGGGACATTTTTGGATACATTGGTTAGTATGAGCACATTTTCTCGACTGATTCTTGTCCAGTACATAAGTCCACTATTTATAATAGCTTAACCTCCTCACGTCAATTACAATGGTTAGCAGAGAAGCTTTATTTACTATCCCGCCAACAGGTATTTAAGTTATTGAATGTTCTCTTGAATACCTAATGCCTGTTCCCATAATGGATACGAAGACGAAACTTCCTTTTATAGGCACTGACATGTTTCACATGCCATCTTGGGTGTCTCGTGTAACTCATCTTCTGTAACTCCCTCAATCTTCTCCATCTGGTATGTCTCGTGTAACTCATCTTCAGTAACTCCCTCAATCTTCTCCATCTTGTGTCTCGTGTAACTCATCTTCCGTAAGTCCCTCAATCTTCTCCATGTTGTTTGTCTCAGGTAACTCATCTTCAGTAACTCCCTCAATCTTCTCCATCTTGTGTTTCTCTTGTAACTCATCTTCCGTAACTCCCTCAATCTTCTCCATCTGGTATGTCTTGTGTAACTCATCTCATGTGTCACGGTCTTGTAGTGCGGCGGAACCAAAAGCGGACATTTTTGAATAAAGAAAAGGTGTATTTAATCCCAATAACACAAAACAAACAACACGAACTGTAACCGGAAAATGAAAGGCGCTAAACAGAACTAAAACTAAATACAAAGAACGTGCAGCATATCCACATGAGAATGTATTAAACAGATACAAACCGTGAACTGTTGAGACAAGCACAAACAACAAACCACACCGGGTGTGGCTGGAAAACGAACCTAAGTAGGCTCCCCAATCAGAGTCAACTGAATGCAGCTGCTCTGACTGGGGAGCCCACAGCGGCATAAAGAGGGCTAGAGGCCTCACTTTTAGTCCTGCCCTGAAATGGCCAGGGGCTCGCAGCCAGGGCATGACATTATGTAACTCCCTCAATCTTCTCCATCTTGTGTCTCGTGTAACTCATCTTACGTAACTCCCTCAATCTTCTCCATCTTGTGTCTCGTGTAACTCATCTTCCGTAACTCCCTCAATCTTCTCCATCTTGTGTGTCTCGTGTAACTCATCTTCCGTAACTCCCTCAATCTTCTCCATCTTGTGTGTCTCGTGTAACTCATCTTACGTAACTCCCTCAATCTTCTCCATCTTGTCCCACTAAATTGCCCGGGCAAGATACTATAGCTGTAGTATCTGGAAACGGCTGATTTTGTTATGGAATATCTACATAGTTGTACAGAGGACAATTACCAGCAGTGTTCTCGGGGCCTGACCGTGTGGTAGGTAAGCAGTGCCCACTGAGCCAATCCCACTTGTGGGAGGTGCTTCCGGAAGCATGGGTTGAAATCTCTTCATACTACCCCAACAAATTGAAAACTAGAAGTCTGAAAGGATGTAATTGCTGCAAATGGAGGATTCTTTGACAAAAGTGAAGTTGGAAGGACACAATTATTCTTTTAATTAAAAATCATTATTTATAACCTTGTCAGTGATTAGGTTTCCTACTTATTTTGCTATATTTCCTACGCAAACTAATTTCAAGTATGATTTCACGGACAACAAGGACATTGATAAAAAAACACAATCTTTTGAGCCGTAGTGTATATGCTTTGCAAAGTACAAATATGGGAGACAAAGTTCTCCCCTTTAAAACAGAGAATGAATTAAGTTACGTCTCGAAGACACTGGATTGCATGGAGTGTGATACAGAGAACATACAGGGGCAGAACCCAACCTTAATAGCATCTTCTGTTAATACCGCAACAATAATGCAATCATATTCGAGTGTGTGTACATGTTTTCCCACTCAACTTTCCTTCTCCAATAACAAAATGGCTTCTCCATGTAAATTAATTAAAGTTATATATTTGTATTATGCATCACCTGGCGTGTTTAAGACAAATACATCCAATGAACTATTCAGATTTTTGTAGTCCTACAATCTGACATTCTATCGAGGATGGTCCGATATCGAACTCTGTTAAAGGTACCTTATACTATATACCAAATTAGGCGCTTTTACAAAGTGAACTGTTCTTAAAAAAAAAAAAAAAAAATCACAACGAGCTACTTAGTGACCACAGGCTCTCAGAAAGCCAATGGAGACCATCCTTGGGAGTTTAAAAGTCTGTAGAACAAACCATCCTTCAAATGGGGGAGCGAGGCTGGGTTTATATTTTAGTATATTTATTACTAAAGTAAATACAAGTTGGTTGTATATATAATTATAGTGGAATAATCTATACATTTGAGGGATGTATGAGCAAAACGTTTCTATATTATTTTGGGTTAGTAATGTTTTACTTTATTTCCCCCTCAATATTCTGTTGGTATTTTCTCATGTCAAAGTTGAACTCAGCACCGCTGTCATGTCTTTGTTGCTTGTTTCATGCTAGGAAGTCCAACGCTAAAGTGATTTTATAGAATCGGTTTCAAGAAAGAAAAGAAAAACAACCACATCTATAAGAGGTATGTATTCATTTGATTAATTGCAGTAAATCAAATTATGTAGCTAGTAAGCTCATTGCAAGTTTGCTAGCAACTTAGCAAGTAATTCATCCATGCTAATCCACGTTAGCGGGATAGCTAACGTTTGCTAGCTTGGTTGCTAACAAAACTAATGTTAGCTAGCTCCCTTGCAAATATTGCTAGCTGGCTATTATTTCCTTTTTCATACCCCAAATTTAGTTTTAGGTGACGCTGGTTTGGATAAACGTACTGCAGACGAAGTCGATGGATGCTAGTTGTGTGTGTTGGTGCTTTGTTTACAAAGCAGTACTGATGGTACAGCTGGACTAGCTTCGGTACCAGTTTACCCTAGCGCCTTTATTTAATAGCTAGTACTAATGTTAGTCTAGCACATTAGCTAGCTAAAGTGATCAAACGTTAACCTTTTTTAGTTTTTCCTTTTTACCCCAACAAAGCCAGATTTACAGAAAATAATGTGCTTTATCCAAATCAGGATAAAAATGTATCTTCAACATTAATATTGATCTATCTAACAAAGTAAATCCACCATAAAGATGGAAGAAAAGCTGTATGGATCACTGCCTGTCCCCTCGGAATATCTACAACAGTGGTGAGTCACCCCCGTCAAAAGGTGCCCAGGACACAGATTGTGAACGAAAGCCCCCCTGAATGGCCAATGTTGTTGAACTGAAATCTCAGCATGTGTTGTCTTGATGCATCAGATTAATTGATTTGAAACATGCAACCTATAATGCATTTACTTAAGTCAAATAATTTTCTCTCTGGACTGTCCAATAGATACTATCAGACCAAGTGTTTTGGTCATAGATCCACATCTAATATATGCTTGTAGAGCATGGTGCTTGCAATGTCAGGAGTTTTGTTTTGATTATAATGTGGGACCACCACGAAAAATATATGCCTTTGTTTGCACTCACTACTACCTCTGCTGTTTCTACTACCGCTGCTACCACTATTACTTAGTCACTCTGGATATGAGTGTCTGCTTAAAGACTTGCATTTCAACTTCATGCCTAATCTGGGAGATTTGCAACATCTAGCTATGTGGCATACAACGCTTCTATTACATTATGTAAAGGTGTACTTTTTGCCACCATAAAATCTGTCTGCAGTATTATTTGTGTGTAGTCTGGGGTTCTAATTGTGTCCTAGAGGACATGGTGTATTTGTTTTGCGCGTCTCACTGCTTTATGTTTTCAGTAATAGAACTAACACAGTGTGGCCTTTCTTGTTGTCCTTGTACAGGATTCAGTCCACTCAACAGCTTCAGGCCCTTCAAGGGCAGTATCTGGGCATCAACCACCAATATAGCCCTCACCCACACTACGCTGAAGCGCCAAGAGAGGAGAGGGTCATGGCACACGCACAAATGGCTGCCCATCCTGAGTCCCTCGCCCAGGAAGAGCCTTCCAACTTGGCTAAAGGTACACAATACCCCATTTTCTTCTCCCACTGCGCCATATTGGGCAACAATGGGAATTTTATCCTCTTCATCTGCGACCCGATGGGTTTATCAGAGGCTCTTTTGTGGAAGCATTGAAGCATCTCCCCTTGAAGGTACAAGTGGCTGAGGCTTAGCTGCCCGCTGGGCACGCTGCTCTCTTCTCTCTCTTCCCCGGCATCGTAGAAAGCCTAAAGGGCCTGAAGCACCTAGTAATAGTAGTGCCTCATCAACAAATCAGTGTTGACTTGTTAAAGCTTGAGCAAAGATTCCTCTCCTCTTGCAGCTCCAGCTAAAAAGCGAGGGAGATCGGCACAACCCAAGGAACCCAAGCCTCCAAAAATGCCCAAGCCTCCTAAGGAACCCAAGCCTCCTAAGGAACCCAAGCCTCCTAAGGAACCCAAGCCTCCTAAGGAACCCAAGCCTCCTAAGGAACCCAAGCCTCCTAAGGAACCCAAGCCTCCTAAGGAACCCAAGCCCCCAAAGGAGCCCAAAGCGCCAAAGGCCAAACCAGGACCCAAGCCCAAGAAAGGCAAAGAAGGTCAAGAAGCGGACAGCACTCAGGAGAAGATAGACGAGACCTTCAAGAAGGTCAAGAAGAAAAGGGACCGCTTCAAGGGCATGACGGAGGAAGAGGTTATGGGCAGAACTCTGACTGACATCCTTGCATACAACCTGGACTACGTCATTGTGAGTGTCTACTGGTGTCAGACAATAGAACAAACTGACTCTGTTAAAAAGGGCATTTTCTGTGCTTTGAAAGGCTTTTCATTGAGTGCCTTAATGACCTATATCTTATATTAACATAAAACTGTCATTGTTTTTTAGATTGGAATCAACCCGGGTCTGGTGGCAGCCTATGTTGGTCGATGGTTCCCTGGCCCAGGGAACCATTTCTGTAAGTTCATTTTATGTTACATTTTGGTGTTGGTTCTTCAACAGCAGTCACACAGCTACGGTCTTCCTCATCATTTATTGTCAACTCTTTCATTACCTCCAAACCATTTATAGATCAACCAAAATGTATTTAAATTCAAGGCATCTCGATCAACACTGTTTATGCAAAAAAAGAATGTTCTTCATATACATACCACACAGCGGGATGCAGTTGCATGCTTAGGATTTAGACAGCATTCCCGATTTTCAATCTGCTTTCAGCAGTATGTTGCTGTGATAAATGAACTAATCCTCATGCTCTTCAGGGAAGTGCTTGTTCTTGTCTGGATTCACCGACGAGCAGCTCAATCATTTGAGTGACACCAGCCTGCCAGAGAAATACAAGATTGGCTTCACAAACATGGTGTCCAGGACAACGCCTGGAAGCAAAGACCTCTCAACGTAAGCCTGGGAACCACATTTCCTGAAAATGTGTTGGTAATATATGTTCGACGCAGCTGTTGGTTTTCACGTAGAGATGGAATAGGGTGGTCATTTGCATCTTTTCTCCTTGCAGCAAAGAGCTCCGTGAGGGTGCCTTGATTCTTGTGGAGAAGCTGAAAAAGTACAAGCCCCTCATAGCGGTTTTTAATGGGAAATGTAAGTGACGTATAAAACCTCCAGATAGTGGATGAATTCAAATGGCAAGAACTTCTCATGAAAATGGAACATACCATATAAAACATTTAAATAATTTTTCCAGGTATCTTCGAAATGTTCTGCAGAGAGATGTTTGGGAAGAAGCCCAAGAAACTTGACTTTGGTCTGCAGCCTCACAAGATACCGGACTGTGACGTGGTGAGTGTGTGTGTGTGTGTGTGTGAGTGTGTGTGTGTGTGTGTGTCGAGTATTGTTACGGTTATGATGTGTTTATTTAAGGTCATTGTCTGTGATCGTTCACACTCACATTGCATAATGCTGTGAGCCCTGGTTGATTAAGTTGGAGGGGTTAGGCAATAGTTACACACTACAAGCATTAACGCTGCGATCTAACAAGTCCTATGTCATCAATAAAATATAATAAATGATGCAGATATCATAATCAGCAGAGTGTTTGAGGGGAGCTTTGGTGTGATATTGCAGCAGGCATCAAGGCTGTGTTGATGTCGCTCCAGTACCACTCATCCACATGGTCCGGAAATGCACTTTGTGCATTTGTAGGATACTTGTTTCTGCTCAGCTTGTTGATTAAGCAAAACTTTATATATTTTCATAAACAAACTCTCCAGTCAAACAGTTGTGGCTGATAAGGTGAATTAAAGAGATTAGGGGCACTAACTGAAGTTTTAATCATCACATTTTGACTGGAGCCTTTTTATGGGTAATAATGCCTTCATTTGTATTTCTACAGAACATGAGAATATGATTTAAGCTAAGCAATTGATTCTATTTTTACAATTCACTGACGGGATTTCTGAACAGCATACCAAAATTACATGAATGTAAAAGTACATGTTGCTTGATTTTAAATGTTATAGCATATATTAGTGTTAGAAAAAAAAAAATTTGGGCCAACATGTGAAACGCTGTTGATTGTAGAGATGCTGAGCAAACTAGCGGACGGCCAAGCGTTAACACACAAAATATGTAATTTGAGCTTTTGGGAAATCTATGAACCATGTTTGAGTGTTTAAAGGAACATCTGACCACGTTTCACCAAACATTTGGAACTGGCGTCTGATGGTCCAGTGGTATGTACCACTGCAGCAAACCTTAGAATCTGTTCCGCTGCTATTTCGTTTTTGTAAACGTTCTGTTCGTCCACTGTCCCGTGAAGCATACAAACTGGTCCCCACAAATGACCAGATATAACCCGTCCCCATCAGGCGCTGTATCTGATGCCCTCGTCGAGTGCCCGCTGTGCCCAGTTCCCCCGCGCTCAGGACAAAGTACACTTCTACATCAAGCTGAGGGAATTGAGGGACCAGCTAAGGGGCGTGGCCAGATTGGACGAGATTCAGGAGTTGGAGTACACGTTTGACCTGGGATTGGCCAAGGGTAAGAGAATCTGCTGCAGACTGTCAGCAATCAATTCCATTGGGTGGAAGTACGTTCTTAACGTGATCAAACGATGCCACGTGACGTTCTACTGTGATGTAAACGGTCGTTCTCTTATTGTTTTAGTCACCTGGCAACCCGTTGATCTGGTGCCCGGGAGCGTTGTTTATGTACCCCGTAGTGATGTTATTTCACACGGCCGCTGTTTTCTTCCCACCCTCAGAGGATGCAAAGAGGATGGCCATTAAGGAGGAGGCGTACGACCCGGGCTACGAGGCGGCCTTCGGCGGAGCGTATGTGGAGGACGGGCCCGGGCCGGAGGAGGGCCAGAGCAACGGACACTGTAACTTCTCCTCGGCTGACAAGAGCAGTCCGCCCAACGAGACATCAGGTGCGGGGCGTCGAAGAAGTTGTCTTTCCCAGCTTCTCTGGTTGTCCGGTTGGTTTCCACACCGTCGTGCCTCTAGTCACGACGAATCTCTCTGGTAACCAGTGAAGAGGAGACCAGATGTTGTCATGCTGTTAGAATACTTGCTAAACCTTTTTAAATCGTCAACGGTCGTACATTTGAAGCGAAACCACTGGATTAGGGCAACAGTTCCCTCTCTATCCATGACCTTCTGCCCACTCAAATCACATGTGGAATTTGATTGGGACTAATTACTGTTTGTCATTTTGAAATGACGAGGTTTTGAAACAGGGTTATCGTAACAGCTGTTCCCCATTTTAATACCTTTTTGGAACATAACTACCCGGATATATAAAGAAATGTAATTCAAAACACAGGGACAGTGTTTTTAAATAGCGGTTTGTTCAAATAATCATTTGTTGGCCGCTCATATATGGTCACTGTCTTTATTTGGGAATTGTCAATCACCCAGTTTGTGCTGTTGCTCCTTTCTCACTAACATGCATAATGATGTAGATCAGGGGAGGGCAAATATTTTGGCTCGGGGGCCACATCAGGATTTTGAAATGAAATGGAGGGCCACATTTGTTTTTGTAATTTGTGAATCATAATTGATTTGGAGGCCAGAAAAGGGCAAAAGTTAAAACATACATTACATATGTACAGTAGATCCCATATGAGGTGTAAATAGTTACAATTCTGACTCAGATGTATAAGAATGGGCTGGTCAGTTGTTTTTTTAATTCCCCCCAAAATAAATGTATTACATTCCGTGGGCCGGATCGGACAGCCTCGCGGGCCGCATTTGGCCCCGGGCCGTAGTTTGCCCACCCCTGATGTAGATGATAAGAACATCCTTTGGGCCTCCTGTGTGGACAGTCTGGAGAACCTTACAGCGCGTTCTAGGTTTGCACCCTTCTTCCCAACAGCACTTTAAAGGAGTCCATCTTCCATTTCAGATGCTGCTGAAAAGGCAAATGCCCCCCCGCCGCCCATGGAAGCCACGCCCGCCGCGGAGGGGAAACTCCCAGACGGACAGTGGATGGTGCCGTCTTTCGCTGATCAGATTCCAGACATTGGTGGCTCTAAGGAGCCCCAGGCGTGGGCGGGGGATGTATAAGGAAGGGAAAGGGCCTCAGAACAAGCCCTCGCTGGACACGCATAGACCTCAATCTCTTACCTCTTTCATCCCTGCCCTCAAAAAGAAAATGAACCTCATTTTGAAGACTGAAATTGTAGCCTTTTTTCTATTAGCAATTTAGGAATATACACTTAACTACTTAATATAGATAGAAATATTGAAATTTCAAATTTTTAGAGGATTTGTGGAATATTGTTTTTGTATCGTTTTGTCATACCATGAGTATGCGAGTGTTTGGTTGCCTTCAGGGCAGTCTTTTAAATATGTGAAATCAGGGACGTGGTTGTCTTTGGAGATGGTCACCTATTTAAGCGTGCTCTTTTAATTTAATACTGTACTTTTCCACATGGTGGCACAGTAGACTACAATATGCAGGCTTTTTGTCCCGGGGAAAGTCTGCACTGTATTTGCCATAAATCTTTTACAAATGGGTGAACACTTTTTAAAACAAACCTGTGGCAAAACATACAGTACAATGTTACTGTATGTGATGCGTTGTTAACTTTAGGATTAGCAAGTACTCTACATTTATCAATTATGTGCCTTGAGAAGAACAGGTACTAAGTAATATTAAAATAACCTACTAGCGTTTAAAGTGTAATTCCACTGAAGAAAGGTCTTTACAAGCTTCTTATCATGGAGTTACAATACTCAAGATGGTTCCTATTTTCGGTTTTAAGTATTTTAGTATATTTCTGAAAATGTGTTTCATTAAATTATCCTCATGTGACTACATTTTTCTTTGTTTGATTGCTTTACATTGCAGTCTGAAAAGTTATGGTATCAGGTAACTGCTTTGATCTTGCTTTATTAGCGATGTGTAAGATGAATTATTCCTTGGTTCGGTGTAGGCACGTAATGATTGTCTCTTCTGTTTGCATGCCAAATGAGTCATGTTCATTAGGGAACACAACGTAGAACGTTTTAAAATGATTTTCAATAGATGTCGACAAATAGTTTCCTGTTGGGCAAAACCAGGATGTCTTTCCCTGCTTCTGTTTAGTGCCCAATAAATACAACCCTGTTGTTTTTTAACCTTTACAATATACTCTTCTGCGCCAACTTACTGATGTCCGCTGGGAGAATAAGTGTCATAGTAGACTATTGTAGAGCGTGGAACAGTATGTCCAAAGTATACTTGAGCATAACAGCCTTTACACAAGCGTCATGTGCAACGCACCTACCGGGTTTAGGGACAAGAAACTTTGGAAGCAGCTGAAACAAACTGCTTCACATTTTTTATTTTTCATTCTTGATTGGTTTACGGTTTTGTTACAAATGTGGATTCAAATAAAAAGTACAGTTGCCATTTATTGTATTGGTCAAATGTGCTCTAAATGAACGTTCTATTGTTATGGGCATAGAAGTCATCACACTTTATTGGGTGTGGAGCTGAAAGAAATAGTCATACCTGTACATTTGCATATGTCAAAGCAGACTTTTTGTTTTTATTTACAACCGGTTTCTATTAAAACATCCATTTCCTAAGTTGCACTATGCCCAAATTACAGCTCGATGTACATTTTTCACTATCTCACTGATTTTCGTTGCACATTTTCAAGAAATTTCACACAGCAGTCTGTGTTTAAGTTATCCACATTAAAAAAAATCTATATCACATACAGCTTGTGAGAAATGTTCCACTACTAGAAGTATCCCATGTGTGTTATTAACAAGAACAAAATAACCAAGGCAGCATAGTACTTCCAGATAGCTGACATTTTCAGTGATGCTCTGCAATTTGACTATTCTTCCATTCATGTTGTGTTGCAGTCTCTTTGAGCAGACATTTCCAGCATGTAATTTAGTAGATGCGCTTATCAGGAGTAACTCAGTCAAGTGTGCATTTTTATACTTTCTTTCCTTACTGGCCCCCTGTGGGATTTGAACCCCCAGTGTTGGCGTTTACCAAGTGACCTTCATGGAATGCCTTGACGTCCCCTCGTCAGTGATGGTATAGTCACTCACTTCTTACTGGTCCCAGGCGATCGGTCCAACGGTGAGGGGCTTTAGGGGGACGCTCTGCGAAACCGAGCGGGCTGTCCTCCTTAAACACGTCGGAGTGCAGGAGCCGACGCTCCTCCGGTCGCACAGGCTGAGCCGGCAGTGCAGGAACACGTCTTCGTTGCCCCCCAGGTACAGGAACAGCAGCGCCGAGAAGCGAGCCTCGAGTGACGAGCCGCTCTCCTCCACCGCCACCCGCCGCGGGTCGCTGGCACACCGGCCCTGGATGAGGTAGTGGCGTATGAGGTGGTCGGGGCTGGGGGAGTGGGTCAAGTAGCAGTCGTCCAGGACGGTGGCAAAACGCTCTGTTTCGGTCTCCTCCACGGACGCCCCGACGTACAGGGGGGAACCAAGAGGCACCACGATCCTCTGGCCGAAGGGGTACGCGTCTGTGTAGTGGGAGTCCCGGTACAGAGACATGGACGCTGTGGGCCTGGAGCCCAGGCTCACCAGACCGGCGCCCTCCATGGGCAGGTGAGGTCTGACCGCCACACCCAGGCTGGTCTCCGCCACCATTGGGTAGACGCAGGAGAAGGGGATCCTCACTGGGTGCGGCAGGAAGGCGCCGCGGGCCAACGGGTAAAGAAACAGATTGTTGGAGAAGATGGCATGGGTCCCGTTTGTCTGGAGAAGTAGCACATGGAGACGGACAGAGACGTTGGTTAGACGGGAAGAACTTACAGTTATTGGCCTGGTAACGGATAGAGGTGCTGCTTGGTGAATTCTACCAAAGTTGATCTCACCTTTAGCGCGTTTCCACAGCTGCCCTCCTTGCGATCCGCTTGGCACCACACCGTTCCGTTTACCTCAGCGCGGGCGGAGCAGGTAGGGTCAGCCAAGTGAATAGACGAAGCCTCCAGACCGACGGCCGCCAGGTCTGACGTGACGACAACCACCCAGAAGTGGCTGCGTTCGCATACCAACTCTGTGAATGAGATTGGTGTCGGCTTCGTGACAGGATCTGTGTTAAGGGCAGGAGTGGTTTTCTTCGCCGTGGCAGGGACTGCGTTACTTGTTGTTAGTCCGGGTTTAGGTGCTGTTATGGTGGCAGTGTCAGCTAAGGGAGTCATTGTGTAGGATTCAGGAGGGGTCATGACAGTGACGTCATCGAGGCTTGTGCTGGGTTCTGGTGTTGGAGTGGCGCTGGTGGGTTTTCGGGACGTTGTGGTGTCTGGTGCTCGGGTTGTTGTGGTTTGAAGGCTAAGATGAGTACTTTTGATAACAGGTAAAATCGTTGAGGGGACAGATGCCACGATTGTGCAGTATGCAGATGGAGAGATATTGGGAGCCACAAACTTGTAGATGAAGAACTTTCCGGAACAGGCTTTGACGTGAATCTCGTTGGAGTTGTAATGACAACAGCTCCTTCCACTTACCCCACAGATTTTGGATCGTATCACACCTTCTTCAGGATGGGGATGTCGGTCATTGAGCCAAAGTGGGTAGAATGTTCCGCACATGTATTCTTGCACACAATTTTCAGGCATCTTGGCACTTACACCTTCCAGAAGCAGACGATACCAGCCTTCCCATCTGACGTCGCAGTCGTTGACGGACACATCAGGGAATTGTGTGAAGGACACGGATCGCTTGGGGTTGTTTATAATAGAGTAGTGTTCGCAGGGGTCGACACACATCTGGGTGCCACTTACCATGAGGCAGTCTTGCCCGAAGGGGCAGTTTTGGGATCCGCACTTGAAGGTCGAGGTCCAAGGGAGAGGCTTTGTAGAGTTATTACCACCCTTGCCTTGTCCAGTGATGCAGTGGATCAGCGTGAGAAATAGCAGAGCACCTGGTGTCGTCATTTTGCACTGTATCCTTCAGATCAGACCAAACTACTCCGTGTATTCGGGAAACACTGCATTTATACACAGGTCAAAGAAGAGGGACGTGTATATGACCCAACAGACTTCTGTAATGTGGGTTTGAGTTACTAATTTATGAAAACATCCTCTGTTCCCTGAGTCAACATGGCTTGGGTGGGAATGGAATTGGAAAGAAAAGCTAATTGCATTTAAAGGGGAAATTTGTCAATTTTTGTGGCTGTCTTTTTTCTTTACACTTTTTGAGCTATAATGGTATATCTTGCAATATGCATTATGAAAATGTTTCTGCATTTATCCTGCGCTCCAAAACACTCCAAACCCAATTATGTTACACCAGAATATTTTTCAGGATGTCTTTGAACTAAAGCTTTTTTGTTTACTTTTCTACTGCCTTAAATCCATGTTTGCAAGAGGCTGTTAATAACAAGAAAAATATGCAAATATTTACAACCATATTTTGGCATCAAAATAAAACAAAATGTTTGAGAATGAATTCAAATAATATAAAATGAAAATAAGGCCAAGTTAAAAATAGGTGAACTTCCCCTTAAACACTGCTTGAATTTAATAAATGTGTAACTATTTTTCTCCAGGTCCAACCCTATGTCTACACTTCTGCACTGGGTTGGGTTAAATACCATTCCATATGCAGTCTGTTCAAACTAATTTTTCACACTTTCACCAGCAGAAATGTCATACAATATCTCCTTTACACCAGAGCGTTACTCCAAAATGTTTCCGGTATGATTGTTGGCTGACTGCTTGACCTTCTGCTTTCATCAATTGTTTATTAAAACTTTTCTAAAATGACACTTATGCACATATTAGAAGTTTATATACAATGTTATTTGTTTTATTTAAACATGACTGCATAAGAATTATAGTTGCACATTGCAATGGCTTTATACAATCACTAATTATCACAGAATTATAGTTACACATTGTAATGGCTTTATACGATCCCTAATTATCACAGAATTATAGTTACACATTGTAATGGCTTTATACGATCACTAATTATCACAGAATTATAGTTACACATTGTAATGGCTTTATACGATCACTAATTATCACAGAATTATAGTTACACATTGTAATGGCTTTATACGATC
>JACXGK010005490.1:0-32844 GCA_016801125.1 Novumbra hubbsi | reverse complement strand
TGGCTTTCAAGCCTTCCTTGTTTTCCTAGTCACTTTTATAAGTATTAGGATTTATCTTCATGACCGTTCCGCCTAACTCGTATAACGAGTAAAGCATTATAAACGGCCATTTCACTCCACCACCTCACGGATTCCTCAGAAGTCCTTGGTTGTGCTATTGGGTCCCTAATCTCACTCAGTTCCCCTGCGGGACCTTACATAAATGATATTATGGTTCAAATGTCATTGTTTCTGGTTCAATTACATCACCTTTATTTATATACATTGTTTGAACAAAGATCAAATATTAATGTGTCCATATTTCTCAAAAATATGTGTTTTATCACATGGCGGTATAAACAATATCAGAGGTTCCTGAGCCCATATAGTGGACACCACAGAATCATGTCTGTTTTTGAAGTCACAGCTTTAAAATCACAGCTATCCAATATTGGTTTTCGTTCTTGTCCGTTGCATATAAATATTTGTCTGGATTTTTAAAATCTTTTTATGATATTATTTACTGTAAATGATGAGATCCCCAAACTCTTTTTAAGTTATTCTTAAATTGTTGCACTATTTGCCTGTGCAGTCTTTCACAGAGTGGTGAACCCCTCCCCATTCTCACTTTGGACCAATCCTCACCCAACATAATTATTTTTGTGATATTCCACCAGGTTTAGCTTTTAAGCAATGTCTTAGTTTCAACATTTGATACGTGGCTTTGTATTGTTTTTAATTTAATATAGGGTTTAGCCTCTGAGGTCTAAGGGTTTATGGCCATATTATATTACTTTGACATGGCATTTCTGTAATAGGTATCATAAGTGTTTTATGTCTGTTAAATCAACCCACTCTCAGCTACAATTAAGAATACATCACAACAGTGTCTTCTGAGACACTTATATGAAAGTTTATGTAAAAATAAATGCAAATTACTGAAAAATGACTTCCACAACAGCATTATGTTTTTATTTACATTTTACACAGCGTACCAACTCTTCTGGAAGTATACCACAAAGATACAGAAAGGCTTGAAACTGATACACTTGAAATTGCCCACAAAGCACCACAATCACTATCTTTTCCAAGGCAAATAATGAAAGACTATCTATGATTCTTTGGTTTGACATTTTGCAGGAGGGTTTTTGGCTAAAGAAATGTAGGTTTAATGTATGTTTATTCTGACAGTGACGTGGTAGCTGAATGAATGAGGACCAAGGCGCAGGGAAACCTTCAAAGCCTTTTATTTTAGGCACCAACACACCGAAGGTTTTAGTAATCCAAATAGGGTGCAACATGCACAGAGAAAATGCTAACCAGCCACTCGGGTCTGGAATACTTAGTAAATGAGGAAGAGGCAGGATACTTCATAAGACACATGTAACAGTTGACAATAACGCACACTGAAACTAGAAACACAGGGAGTTAAATACTAAGGTAATTAACGACAGGTGTTGAGGATTAGGGAAGGGTGCATTCACAGGACATGGGGAAAACAGGACAAAATACACATGATGGCAACTAGAAGACCGGCGACGTCGAACGCCGGGGTGCCACGCAACAGGAGGAATGTCCGCCACCAGGGGGCGACGTGACACTGACAGAATGTTTGTTGGGACATTATTAAATGTTCCTATTATTTTATGTATATCTTTGACTGTTCCATTATGCTAAAAGAAATCTGTAAAAAGAAAGGTATTTTTAAGTGTTGTTACTGAGGTGTAAAGAAATGTTGACCTAAAATACATGCATACAGTGAAAGGCAAGGCACACATTCTTATTGCACCGCCCGGCAATGTAATCTTGAGCCAATATCTTAACATTGACTGCTGGCTTTGTCTGCTTTAAATCTTTACGTGTATGTACTCAACTCCATGGTTTAAAAATGGACCACAAGTTACTGTTGTAATTGACTACATGAAGGAGAACATGCTGGGAGAACCATTATTCTAACATGAGCCACACACTCATCTTTCTCTGTGGAACTCTGCTTTGTTTGCCAGATTTTTACATTTATTTTTATTTTTCAAATATATATATATAATTTTCAATCAGTACTTGTTATGATAAAACGTAAAGGTAAAATATGTGTCTTTTGTTCCCATGAGGGTGTGCGCAATGCAATACATTGGACATGATATTGTACCTTTAAAATAAATAGTGGAATGTTTTGTTGTACATTTTTCTGCCTTTTGGTGCACATTCTTTGCAAACCTATGTTTGCGTTCAAACTGCAAAGAACCTATAAATCAAGGTGAACAGAAAATTCTCAAGCTTTATATACAATTTATTGTACATATAGGGGCAACATGTTGATGCCTCTGCACCAATCAGGGAGACTGTATGTCCAGGTGGTCACAAAACAAACACAGAAACAACAATTAATGGCCATATAATGCTTTGAGACAAACAGAGCTGGGTAGAAAAGTGGATCCTACCCAGTTTGACATATTTTCCATGCGGTTATGCATGGTTACGCAAAGCCCATTCCTCCAGCACAATGTTTGGGGCTGTTAAGTAACCCAGGTTAGGCCTGAACCAAGCCTTTAGCCCCTCTGTGCTATAGGGATTCTCTGTTGGGTGTTGTTAATAACTACTGGAAAATACCACAATTTTAACATAATTTTCTGATTCCACGCCTAGTTTCTTTAGTTTTTTCTTCTTATCTTTCTCTACAGTATGTTGGGTGGAGGTCCCAATCCGGTTGGAGAAGTGATGGTGGATGGGGTGTTCAGTCGAACAGATGTGCTGCTATGGCTTTGCCGTCATAGTTGGAGTTTTTGCCGTCAAACTCGGTAGGCAGGATGTCAGCGTCAAACTCCTTGTAGTAGTTCTCCAGCTCGTCTCCATGGACAAACACCTGATTGGTGGACAGGGTTTAAAGCGGTTAACTGAAATGATTCCCTACACATGTACACTCATCAGTTGTATTAATGTGTTTCGCCATTTGGTTAGGAATGCGATCCATTTGTTTAGGAATGCGTTCCATTTGGTTAGGAATGCGTTCACAAACATAATTTGTTGTTGGTAAAATGAATGCGTCTATTATTTTGAATGGCCTGGTCACTCACTCTCTCCAACAGCTTGCCCTTCAGAAATGGCTTGACCACATTGTAGGTGGTGGTGAAATACCATGGCTGGTGGATAAAGTGGACCGCCTTAAAACGGGCAGGGAAGGAGTCCTGGAACACACAAGAAAAGCTGAGCTGCAGCTCTCATCAGTGTAATAGACCCAAGTTGAATCACCTGCATCAACTACAATCGTTGCGCTATGCCATAAAAGATTTAGCATCTGTAGGTCAAATAGATTGGTTCATGTTTCTAAAAATAATGAAGAAAAACACATCTACCATAGAGTAGCTACAGGACTACCTAAACTCAACGCGCTAGGTAGAATCAGCCCCAACAATCAAGTAAAGAGTACCGTAAATAGAATGCAGGTCATCCACAGGGGTGACAATCCATTGGATTGAAAATGGATTTCATAGATTAAAAATCCATTATTTTGTATCCTAATAAGAGAATGTGCTATTTCCTACTCCCTGGGAATGTGTGAGAATGACCTGCAACATGTCCACCATCTTCTTGAGCTCAGTAGGCTTGATCCCAGAGGCCTGCTGCATGGTGAAGCCCTTGAAGTTCTCGATGATGCAGAAGCCGTTGATCTGAGTCTCCTCATTCTCCAGCAGCTTCTCCAGGATTACACAGTAGGCGCGCAGGATCTGTGCCAACAAACAAGCACATGGTTGAAGTACACACCTGTCGACCCTACCGCGGTCAACGTCACGGAGGTATTAGCAAAAAGGCCAGCACTCGCACGTGAACATTAATGGACTACACACTGTCCGAAAAGTATGTTACTGGACCTGTGTTGCTGTGAAACAGAATTAAAACCGTTAGGAGAAAAGGATCCCACACAATGATCCTGGAATGTTTTTACTGCCTTGTTTTTACAAACCGCCAAACATTTGAAAAGCTTGCAGTGCACTGTGAGAACCTAGGTCCCTGGTAGTTACCTCATCAAAGGTGATCTCTTCATAGTCCCAGTTCTCGATGTTAAAGAGCAGCACGATGCGGCCATACTTGTCCCTGCTGGACAGGATGCCTGGGTAGCCGGCTTCAATTGTGCTCCGGACCGCCTCCGGGGTCAGGTTCTCAAACAGCTCGGGGTAGTCCCTCCTGAAACGGACGTAACCTGAACCCAGCCAAGTCAGGTGAAGTTAAGACGACTGGAGCCAAAGCGCATATACAGTATGTAGTTGTTGCTTTGCGTTTAATCCAAATGCTACGATGCTAACTTCCAAACTGATTATAAAGTAGTGCGGCCGTATCCTGGGCCCATATCTGTTTGTGCTTTCCTGCTAACCTCAAATGGTAATTAGCTATGTCCAGCATATTTGGTACCAGGCTTAAGCTGCTTGTCGGAGAAAGATAAAGCATTTCTAACATCTGCTCAGCTTTAATTCAACTCCAGACAACATGCTCATCTACATTATTTAAAGCAGTTTGCACAGACTTGTGACCCACCCTTCATGAGCTCGAAGGCTCTGGGAACATCAAACTTCCTGGCGCGGATGAAGCGGACCAGCACGGCGTCAGGCTTCTCCCCAAATGTCTCCATAACCCCCTTGGCCAGCTCGTCCCCGGTATCAGCTTTCTCCTTCATAATTCCCCTCAGCTCCTTGACCGCCAACACACGCTTTTCCTCAGTCTCATTCAGCTCATCCTTGGCCTGTGGGGAATGCACATGTCAGTTCACCTCAGAACTTCATGAACACCTTTTGGAAAGTAGCTTTCCCAGAACTTAACAAAACGAAAGCAAGAACCTGGATTAAGTACTATAGGTGATAACATGCCAATAATTTGAATGAGGTTAGAGATTACTGATCCTAAGTAGCGTTTTGGAAGAACCCAAGAAAGAGATGTGGATGGTTTTGTGTTGTGCTTTTCATTCCAGCCAATAAATTAGCTTTTTGGGATAATCACGTTTCATTGAATTGTTCTATTATAGGTCGCCCTTTTGAGCATTGAGCTTTGGTAACATTTCAGACATTTGTTTGAAAGTGGTGCTCATTAGCCAGAACAGGTCCCCTTTTGTTTTTTATGACATCATCGAAGTGTGCCCCACCAATTTTAATCCATCTAAGAGTGTTGGAGGGGGTGTGATGTGACTATATAGTAAAGCTAAGGTGTGATACTTGTGACCACTGACCTTCTGTACAGTGTGGTCAGGCAACTTGGCGCAGGGACCAAACACGGGGCCATGGTCCTTGACCGTGAGGCGCTCCAACTTGGCTCTGAGAGCCTGCTCCTCCTCCGACACCATGCGGAACGTTCCACTCTAGGGGAGGGGGGTGACGACGTAACCATGACTTGCCAACCAAAACTCAGCTGAATGAGCTGCACTGTTAGCAGTGGCTAATCTCCCTCACATGAGCTCAGCAAAGCCTGCTAAACCAGTGGCTGAATTCTAAGATTAGGTGTTAATGTTAGCAGTTGCAGACATTCACTGATAATGTGTCCAGGAAATGTTTAGCTGCCATTTTCCACGGTGCAGCAAATTTTGGTGTTTAAGTCACAGCTATGCAGTCTATAAACCGATATCCCCATTGACGTCAATGTTCACTGAAAGTGGACATTCTTTGTGGTTTCTATGTCTGTTGTTTGAGTGTTGTCCAAAAAATAGGTTTTCAGGTCACATTCAATAGTTTCCCTGGTTGTACCTAAATCCCTGTCAGAGGGTTCCCGGAATCGGTGGGGATTAAACAAGAATCAAGAATCCTTCAACCTATATTTTTGGTGTTATGAACTAGTGTTATGGACCTTGAGCATGGACCTTCAACATTCATCAATTACCAGACTTGAACGTATTTACATTGATCCACTTACTCCTGAAGACTTTGATTCAATACCATGTTGATCTATCTGTTGCATTCAAAAAGGAGCTTAGATGTACTTACTACGACAGCCATTTCTTCAATTGTTTAGAGCAGCTTAGTACCCTCTGGAAAATAAGAGGGATTTAATTATTCACAGTTAGAGAGGAGATCAGATTCCAAGAAAACAATTCACTGATTGTGCTCCAGGTTTAAACTCTCTAAATGAACCCCTCGATATTTGTTAAAATTCACATGTACACCCAATCTCAGTCTTATTCTACATGTATTTAACTTCTTCAGGTTATTTTCACTGTAAAACACAACATAAAGTCTAATTATTAAGACAAATGTTATTATGTTTTTAGTTCTATTTAGTGTTTAAAAATATAACCCTATTCTGTATATAGTGCACTCTCTTTGACCCGAGTCACGTTTGACTTGGCCAAAGGTAATTTGCTACATGGGGAACAGGTTGTTAATTGGGATGCACACAACGTTCAGCATTATGTGCACTCTCAATATAGCTGTCTCCAATGAAACGCCCAAACTCAATAATGACAATAGCACAGGTCAAATGGACACTGTCAAATATACACTAACCATTCAAACACATTAAAGGTCCCACTGGCTTTTGTGTCTAGCTCTATCAATTGAGCAACAAGGGACCACTATATTGTCAGTGTCCCCGAAACAATCATGAAGCACTCCTCATACAGTCAGCGATGTCCTCAACTTTTGACTGAACCGACCAGACTGAAAGCAGCAAGCTCAGATGTTTCAGCGGTTCTTAATAACAACGTCCACACACATTCTCTATGCCATAACATACTCAAATGTCTCCAGTCTATCAGATCTATCACACAACCCAATCTGCAGACAATGTCCAGCCTTGCCAAAAATGCGAGCAGCATGTCATACAATGTCAAAAAAATCAATCCTTCCACTGTGCAAAGAAACATCAATATTTGGGGGTTTAAATCCAGTGAGATCGCCACTAGGTCCTGTAGAACGGCCTGACCCCCAACAGAGGCACAGGTCACAGTGGGTACCCGGCCTCTGGGGTTCCTTGATCAGGGAGACGGAAACTTACCTGGGGAAAGAAGAGGCTTGGCGATGCAAGGAGTCACAAGGAGCGTGTGTGTGGAGCCGGACGGCTCTGTGATTTGTAGCATTGGGATTAGTGCCGTCACAACGGATTACGCCCACATAATTTTTTTTCTGATAATCAGCATAAAGTGAACAGTAGTGAATAGGGAACTGATGCTGAGCCAATAGCTGAGGTAAAGTATTGGGTGTGCTAGACTTACTAAGGGTTGCTGTGAGGTGAGATTTCGTAATAGAGGGCAAACACTTTGTTGGGTAAAAAGGTGGTTGAAGGGGATGGACTGGATTGCTTCCAAGCAGTGCTCAGAGAAAGTGTGAAGTAGCCGTTGTTTAAACTCCCTCTGTGGACTACAATGTCAACAGAGCTCTGCAGAGGGAAAGGTTCAGTGCTGGTGTTCAGCACTTCCTTCACAGACAAAACAATGCATGTGATATGCATTGTTTTAGCACCAATGATGCCTCATGGTTAATATTGTAAACAAACAAAAAAATGAAAACTATTTAACGTTTATTTTAAAAAAGGGGAAAGTCTACCCATTATGGTAAGTGATGTGTCACCAAAATTACAAACTTACAAAAAACTATTCAGAGCTGAGATGAATCCTTAGATTTTCCTTGAGATGTCTCTAGAACAGTGTTTCCCAATCCTGGTCCTGTCTATCTTAGGTCCCATATTTCACAGTGCATTCCAGAGCCAAAAACAAGCCGTAAAGTCTAAGAAGCCGTTGAGGGAGAGATATGGGGAAGGCTATAAAACACTTGCTATGGCAATGAAGTTTTCCAGGAGCACAGAGGGCCACATCATTGTGAAGTTGAACCAAGACACTTCCTACAGTTGTCCGCCCAAACAGAGTAACCATGAAAGAAGGGCCTTTGTCAGGGAGGCAAAGAACCTGATCCAGAGCGTACTGGACATCAAGGTTTGGGAGAAGATTGATCTTTCAGCACACCAACAACTCAAAGCACGCAACCAAAACAACATGGCCTAGCAAAAACGTAAACATCTATGGGAAGACCTAAAGATCGCAGTTCCCCAAAACAATATGAAAGAGCATGAGAGGATTTACAAGGAAGAATGGGAGAAACCGCCCACATCCAGATATGCAAAGTCAAGAAGGTTAAGGGGCCATAATACTTAAGGGACTCTTTATAATCATTTGTTACATAAAATAGTCGTGTTCAGTATGTTGCTGTAGAAGAAAGGAGGACACATGTCCACTACAGCCTGTTGTATTGTACAGCGTGTCGTATTCAAGGAAACTCTCTGTGGACTCTATGAAGTCCCTGTAAGCTGTCTCTTCTGAGGCACATCCAATGTCCTTCTGGTTCTTATCACATTGTTTATTTATCCAGGAAGTCATTACTCACTCTCAAGATTTCCACCTAAGTTGATCTCACAGTTGCACAAGCCACCACAAGGAGTTGCTAAAGTGACAAGGCAAGAAAATGTGATGATTAACCTCTCAAACCCAACCTTGTTGGCCAATTGCACCACATTAAATCAGTACAGAATAACCAGAAAGGGAAATTATTTGAAAAGCGTTTTAATGTGTAATCAACGTCTCGTGCTAGTAACGAAGGGTTAAATAAAATGGTTAAGGAATGGACTGCCCAAAAGAGTGAGTGCTTCAATTCAGTGCAATCCAGCTAAAAACCGCGTTAAGTGTGAATTTAGGTTAGGGTTAGGATTGGAAACTGAACAACACATTAAGTGAGAATTGAAAACATCAATGGTGTATTTCTTTTTAATTACCAATCGGCATTAAATCATTATGTATTTCTTTAAGTTCTTTAAGGGTTAAGATTAGATATAATCAAGAAGTACCTGAAAATTGGTCTTTAAAGTGTTTAAATCTCTGACCAAACAAAATTCATATTGATAGTAGAAATTGTCTGCTTCAAATCTATAGTGGTATACAAAGTAGCCAAAACAATATGACCACTCAGTGAAGGCAATAATGTTGATCATCTGCTAAAAATGGCACATGTCAATGTCTGGGTAGATTAGATGTAAGCGAACAATCAGTTCTCGTAGTCAAAGTGTTGGATGCAGACAAAATACGCAGGAATAAAACCTGAGGGACTTTGGCACAGCACAAAATATTCTGGCCAGACGACTGGGTCAGAGCATCTCTAATACAGCAAGGCATGTGTGGTACTCCCGGTCATCAGTGGTGAGTACCTACCGACAGTGGTGAGTACCAACGGACAGTGGTGAGTACCTACCGACAGTGGTGAGTACCAACGGACAGTGGTGAGTACCTACCAACAGTGGTGAGTACCAACGGACAGTGGTGAGTACCTACCGACAGTGGTGAGTACCGACGGACAGTGGTGAGTACCAACGGACAGTGGTGAGTACCTACCGACAGTGGTGAGTACCTACCGACAGTGGTGAGTACCAACGGACAGTGGTGCGAGGAGGGACAAACCACAAACCAGTGACAGGGTGTATTTTGGCTCATCAGTGTACATACCTAAATCTATATACAGTGGGGAGAACAAGTATTTAATACACTGCCGATTTTGCAGGTTTTCCATGTAGAGGTCTGTAATTTTTATCATAGGTACACTTCAACTGTGAGAGACAGAATAAAAGAAAAATCCAGAAAATCACATTGTATGATTTTTAAGTACTTAATTTGCCTTTTTATTGCATGACAAGTATTTGATACATCAGAAAAGCAGAACTTAATATTTGGTACAGAAACCTTTGTTTGCAATTACAGAGATCATAGGTTTCTTGTAGTTCTTGACCAGGTTTGCACACACTGCAGCAGGGATTTTGGCCCACTCTTCCATACAGACCTTCTCCAGATCCGGCGAGTGGAGTTTAGACCAAAAAGCTCTATTTTTGTCTCATTAGACCACATGACCTTCTCCCATTCCTCCTCTGGATCATCCAGATGGTCATTGGCAAACTTCAGAGGCGCCTGGACATGCGCTGGTTTGAGCCGGGGGACCTTGCGTGCGCTGCAGGATTTTAATCCATTACGGCGTAGTGTGTTACTACTGGTTGTCTTTGAGACTTTGGTCCCAGCTCTCTTCAGGTCATTGACCAGGTCCTGCCGTGTAGTTCTGGGCTGATCCCTCACTTTCCTCATGATCATTAATGCCCCACGAGGTGAGATCTTGCATGGAGCCCCAGACCGAGGGTGACTGACCGTCATCTTGAACTTCTTTCATTTTCTAATAATTGCGCCAACAGCTGTTGCCTTCTCACCAAGCTGCTTGCCTATTGTCCTGTAGCCCATCCCAGCCTTGTGCAGGTCTACAATATTATCCCTGATGTCCTTACACAGCTCTCTGGTCTTGGCCATTGTGAGTCTGGAGTCTGTTTGATTGAGTGTGTGGACAGGTGTCTTTTCTACAGGTAACGAGTTCAAACAGGTGCAGTTAATACAGGTAATGAGTGGAGAACAGGAGGGCTTCTTAAAGAAAACAGGTCTGTGAGAGCCGGAATTCTTACTGGTTGGTAGGTGATCAAATACTTATGTCATGCAATAAAATGCAAATTAATTACTCAAAAATCATACAATGTGATATTCTGGATTTTTTTTTTAGATTCCGTCTCTCACAGTTGAAGTGTACCTATGATAAAAATTACAGACCTCTACATGCTTTGTAAGTAGGAAAACCTGCAAATTCGGCAGTGTATCAAATACTTGTTCTCCCCACTGTACATATACGCAGAAATTAAATGAAAAACATGAATAAATGAATAGAGGAACACAATGAATGCAGATGCCTTCATACAGGAGTACTGCCTGATACAGTAAAATCCTACCCTGCTCTGCGGCATGTAGACAGATGCCGGGCAGGCCGAGTTGACCTCAGTATTGGATGAAGATAACAAGAGAAAGGGATCAGATTGACATTGAAGGAAGGTTCATTGTTTGGGGCCGAATGGCAGGACCTTAAGTCACATAGACTGCTCCACTGTGTTTCAACCGTGATCAAAGTTATGTCTGCATTTAGATCTGTGGGAAAGTTAACAGGGCTGGAAATTTTGGTTGAAAGTGTAGCTTCGTTGATCACTTTGCTCATGCATTACTGCCTCATGCATTACTGCCTTATGTGGGGACAAAATGGAGCAACTCTTTCTGCACTTCTGCTGTTTTTGGTCGACTAGCGTTGATTCCACCTCATTAGCTGAGATTTTTGCACTTCCCATAATGGGGACTTTTTCAATCCTTATTTCAAAACCTTAGGCCAGTACTTTGTACAATCAACACTGATGAACGTTTGAAAAACTGAGATCAGAACCTTTTGTACCAAATGGTACCCAGCTGGAATCAGTGTAAGTTACTCCTGACATCCTTACTAATGACTGTGAAATAATAAATGAAGTCAACGAGTAAACTGCATGTTGAGTTAGCCGTGAGTTGCAGTATAACACAGAGGATGAATATCTTGCAGGAGTAATCTCATAAACCGGCTTGATCAGCTCTAAATGGGTGTCTGTGTGAGTCCAAGGGCCCGAATGGAAGCACAATGCCAGGCTCTGTGGTCCCTGAACCTGCTCTGAGAATACCGGCAAAGCTTTAGTGTGCTTGTGTCTTAGCCAGTAGATCAGATAGCGGGACCATATCGAGTTAAAGGTCTCACGTTATTCTCATGAAAAGCAAAGGGGTCAGAAATACATAAACAGTTAACAAGAGGAGATGTGATTAATCACAGTTGACTATTTAAAAAAAATTGCCTTCAGTCAATTTATGTCCTTATACCTTCTCTTTCTATCAATTTGGAAATTGAAGAAAAACCCAGTAGAATATTACCGGATATTCTGAGGGTTTAAACAATTAACAAACACAAAGCAATATTCATCGATCAGATCATACCTCCATACAGTATTTGGACATTTGCATCCATATTTAAAACATTTGAAAGGTGTTGGGAAGATTTATCAGAGGGTTTTTGGTCCCTTATTTTTTACTGTGATCTTTTGAGGTTGATATACAAGTGGCATTCATTGGAAGCAGTTGGGTCAGTTTTGCAGCCCAGCTTTGAAACATTGAACCAGTAGCCAACCATTTTGTAACAGAAAGATTTCACTAAACTGAGCTTACTTCCATTCTTTTGCACTAGGTGCTCTAACAAAGATGTTTCCCAATACTAGATATTTTTATTTCGGCTAATGCTGGTACTAATCCGAGAGCAGAGAAAGCTGCCAGATTACCCTGTCATATATTCTGACCCCAACTGGCAGGGTTCCCTCATCCACAAGGACCCTTGGGAGAACAAACTGGCAGGGTTCCCTCATCCACAAGGACCCTTGGGAGAACAAACTGGCAGGGTTCCCTCATCCACAAGGACCCTTGGGAAAACAGAAGGTGGAAGGAACCTTACTGCTGTCATTAACTACTAAGACAATAATTGTATTCATCATAATAAAAAAGAAAAATTATTTAAAACATCAGGATGCATTCTCAGACCTGTAACAGCCTCTCTGAACCACCTCAGTTATAATATAGGTTGACACTGTAGCACCTGCTGAAGACCAGATTATTCATCAGACAACATTCGGCTGCATTCACAATACTTACATGAATCAATACTCGCACTCAGTCAATGTATTTTAAAACAGCTTGGGGAACATATTAAACATTGCCATTGCAAAAAGTGGGTGGGGCCTTTGCAAGGCCTGCAAACAGTGGGGGAGGTCCCAGTTAAGAGCAATGCCTCATTCACCAACTGATCTTACAAAAGAATTCCTTCTTAAAACCCACTTACAGTTTCCACAAAGATTCTGATGTTCAACAAATGTATTCTTATTTGGGATTTGTTGTTAGTTAAGATCAGGATCTAGGCACACTCAAGAACACACATTTAAGTGCTGACATGTTTGTGCCTAAGTGTTTAATTCAGTTTTATAATATATAGGATTGACATTAGACTAACATTTTATGTATTTTTTAATAATAAATGCTTCTTCTGTGTTTGAATATATTTGTTTTGGCCTCTGATTTGACCACTCCGGATAGTGTACACTAAACAAGTAACAGAACCCCATGTATCTTATTCTGTTATTTTATATCCACTACTGAATGACAGCTCGTTTGCTGTTCACTTTCTGCAGCTGTACCGTCACCTCAGAACTACTTTTGTTTTTCAACGTCTCGGGTCTGTGCACACGACCCTGCAGAATCATGCCCTTTAATGGGGATCGGTGGGGGCGTCCATCTATGCTAATAACGAACTGGCCCACCCTTTCAATTTGCCAGGACATTGAGGTTCATCATAAGAAGAACATAGGTGCAAAACATTCTGCGGTTTAAGAACAAGTCATGTATCTGTAGTAAACTTTTCGCAAGACCTTTCCGAAACAAGAAATAGATACATAAAAACATCAGTGAATGAGGCCCAATAATATACACGTGAGGTTTCTAAAGGCATAGCTTTTGAGGGGAACCTCAAACATGCGTCACAAAAGTCCCTTTTGGTGTTAAGCCCAGTGAAGACAGTACACGCTATGTTTTGTAAATCATTTTATTCCAATAAATGCAATAGAAACATGAAATAAAGCAGGGTTGTAACAGAACATGAAAATAAAGTCAGTTTGACAGTGTGGTTCACTATCAGGTGACATGGACCGGTTCAGAAGAGAAATGTCACCCTGCGATTTAGTCATTTCAAGCGAGACAACTTCAACATCAAGTTAAGCAGTCATTAAGGCAAACATAACTAAAATATGTTTAACCAAAAAATTGAACACCCTCCATAGCACCTTCATTAAGGTCTCTTTGTGCCCACTCAGACAGAACCATGATTTCATGTAAGTGCAACACATTGCAAGTGCGTTCAAATTCAACCCTTTCATAATGAGCAGCAATCACAAAATCTCTACTCCAATACGTCTTTTCACATCTAAAATCGGGTCTGCAAAAGCAACCTGATTATTTAAACAACCTCAAAAACTCCATGCAAATGTCATTATACAACAATACAATGCTCCCCAAAACATTTCATACATGTTAACAGCGTTTTAAAGTAGGAGAGTGGCACAATTCCCTGTAAGATAATTCAAACCTTACAGGCTCACACACAAACAAGACAACTCAAAACTATCAAGTCTAATTACATGTTGTGAAGCGAGGTCAGTTGGGTGCTAGATGTTCATTGAAAGTCAGGTTATATTAGACAAATTGGGTGGGATGACACCTAGATTCTGATTGGTACTGCTATTACACTAAAGGCAGATTTGTTATTTACTATTGTCATTGTATTTATAACAAGATTATAAAAGGAAAAAGCACCTTAAGAGTTTGTGGTATATATGTTTTTTGTTTTCAAAAAGATTAAATTTAACAGCAGACAAAAGATAATTTGATATATTTTCTGACTTTGCACAATGCTGCGTGATTGACAGCCGAGCCGTTCACCTCTTCCTCTGAGAATAATCCTCCATCACAATGTAAGCCTGGTCTTGTGACCAGACATTCTCTACTAAACTCAGAGTTTTAGCTTTAGTTTTTCCTCAGTACACAGCGGTTAGGGGTAAGATCTGAAATCTTGTTCACCGTTTTAAATATGTAACTAACCAGTTTACAATAACATTAAGACACAAATGTGTTCCAGGACCATTAGACCCTCCATTGACTCATTTCAATAATACCCCAATAGCACATGGCATGTTTGCCAGCTATATATAGCCAGTTCACTCACCCCTGTCTCAAGAAGAATCATTCCCAATAACAAGTATTCCCTCATAGTTTTACAACCTTGTGAAAGAGTAAAATGATTGCTGACATTTTCCAAAGAAAAAAGCCAGGACAAATTTCCGACATTGAACGACTTGAGCACACCTTTCTTTTAACGACCCCCTTACGGAGATAAAAGCAGCCAGGCTGGAACACAACATGCTTTACCGCACAGAACCAGCGGCAACCATCCCTCCCAGATTGAAGGTAATAAATAGAAATCCGCAAATTTCAGTCAACAGCCAGTCAGGAGACCAATCGGTTTTGATGTGAATCCCTCAACCAAGAACAATTCTCATCAGAACCACACTGGCCTCTCACAGAGTGTCCTCGGTCAAGACCTTAGGCCAGTACTTGTCCTGCATGAAGTGGTTTGAGGTAGTGGCGTCTGAAACGGCACCAGTTTCCCGGTCTCTCGTCCTCTCTCGCATTTCCTGTTCCCACTCCTGCTCAACTAACTTGTACAGGTCCAAGGAAGCCAGGGCATCCTCCACTGAACTGTGGCCCTTTCTTCCAACCTGTTTAAGATAAAACATGCGAGAGTCAGACAGAGTCAAACGGCACACTGACACTACGTACAAAACAGCATGAAACCAAAACAAAAAGGTGTTTCCATAATATGATAACAATAATGTTTTTCAAAATATTTCACGATTCACGAAATGTTTCACGATTCCGTCACACTAATTGAAAGTCAGCAAAATTGCTTAGACCGGAAGTTCAATGCTAATGATTCTAAACCATCACACTCCAGAATAATATTCTGCAGACACGTTTTCCACGCACGTCATTATGACAGACCGCATCCCTTCTAGCTATGACCGTGTGATGAAAGACTGTCTAAAATAAATTCCTGTTGCTTGAAACCACAATGGCATTTCTGAATCAGCTAATAATTAGTTGTATAACACATCAACATTTTGTCAGACTGGTTTACATGCAGTTCTGTGTGTGCAAGTTTCACTGTATTTTCTGTGAAAAAACGAAATAATACTCAGTCTAAAGCCTTCAGCAAGTTAAATTCAGACTTTAACAAATTCAATATAAGACCAGTTTCACAATTAACCAATTTCACCATTTCAGCAAAAATACACAAGGACACCAATACTGAAAGCCCTTGCAGGTGGGATGTGGGGAAGGTCTCAAAGACTTCCAATTAAAGAACGGCAAAATGCAAGCCGTTCTGGGAGTGGCGCGACGCTCAATCAAAGTGGTCTGGCTTTCTGTGCAAGCTGGCTGGCGGGTCGAGAACCAGCCGTCCATGTCCACCATGGAACAGCGCTCATCTTGTCTGTAATGTCATTTGTAGACCACATCCCAAACCAAGCTACACCAGAGTATTGTTCTTATTACGGTTACCAAGGCAGAATATTTGAGCGGTTCAGTTAGCACACTGACCAATCTTTATGAGTTAATAGTTTTCTTCTAAAGCACACTGTTATATGCTAGATATGAGTCAGTGTGGACCTAAGGCTTCCTTATATCTCTCTGGCCAAAATAAAATGCTAGGTAAACATTTTAATTGAACTTGTACAAGTGAGCTGCACAACAGAGTGTTTGTTGTCCATGAAGTTTCCACATACATGGCATTCAAAGCAAGACTTTTTGGGTGATGTTCCCATTTAGAATTGTATTGGACTTAATGAGTCCAATACAAATAGCAACTATAAAAAAGTGCAGAGTTACAACTTATTAGTTAATGTACAGTGTAAAAATGTGATCTTTTGTAATGGAAAGTTTGCTATCATATGTGCCGACATTTCTGGTCACCTGTTCCATGTACATCTGACATTTAGCTAAACAGCTGTAACCTTTTAATTCGATGTGGAAGAAGCATCAACACTGACTGTACACCATAATATTTACCTGGAATTGTACTAAAGTGTTTTTTTGTGTATTTAAATATTTGTTTTGCTCGGAGGAATGTTTTTCAATGTTAATGAGTCGCAGCGCTATAATAAAATTGAAAACACATTGTCCAATCCTAGCAGGCAAGAGCTGTTGTCTCAGTAAACGTAGAACCCTGATATCTGGTCAGCATCTCCTATCGCAAGATGTATTCTGTATCTTGTTTATTTAGCAATATACCACTTTACTTGATCCTATAAATAACAAAGTATTCAGTATATTTATTATCTTCCTGAAAACAATAGTATGAGGCCCTGGTTGCATCAGCAACCAATATCGACATGTGATATCGACATGCAACGTCACGCCTGATAAGTACATCAGCTTATCGCTTTGCATTCCTCAGAAAACACCATTCGCTACTATGGCGCCCGTTATAACGTATAACATTAGGACCACCAGAAAGTTAATTATTACAGGCCGTTTGCTCCTTTGGCATCAAAACCGGCATCTAGCAATGTCTGGTTAATAACAGAAGATGCTCACCTGTATTTGCCTGTTAAGAAGGCTGTTGGCCAGGATCTTAAGCGACACGCAGCGCTTTAAGGAAAAGCCTGCCAGTCGCCTCAGGAGACCCGTGCCACTGGTGTCTCTGACCATGTGACCTGGGTGCATGAAGTCCAAGGCCTGAAAGTCATTGTACAGAGCGTGGCCAATCACAACCTTCCCCTCCAGTATTTGTAGTATCTGGGCAAAGATGAACAGGAATCATTATTACACCAATTGTGAGTGGCTTTCAGTGCAAATCTTTTGACACCAATTAACCCCTGAAAACTGTAACAATAAAATACTCCAGTCTTTTGGAGTATTTTATTGTTAACACCCAGAGAGTGCCCAAGGCAACCCTATAACAGTATGAAGTCTCCTCTCACCTCAGTCCTTGCCTCCTGGAATGGCTGAGCGTTCTGTAAATGATGTTTTTGGATGCCACTCCAACGGGTCCTGTAGTCTGTGACAGGATGGCAAGGAAGGATGTACTTGTCGTAAAGGACGATGCCATGGTAATCCACTAGGCTGCAGCGTGCCACTTCACTGGTGCGCCCGCCCGGACCCGTGCCAACCATCTCACAGTCCATGGCCACCGCGGTGGCCGGACACATACCGTGGCAGGGAGTACAGCGGCCGCTAGACGGAGGACTGGCCTCAGACGAGAAACCACTGTCTAACTCCCATTGTTCTCTTAGAGCTGTCGCAACCTGCTTGCTGTCAACTGAAATATTATTGTTGGCTACTCTGTTGTTGCTAGAAGTAGTTTCTATAAAATCCTCTACAATCGCGGGCAATGGCAGTCCAGACGTATTACCGGGAGTCTCTGGGACTGTGGGTTTTAAAGCACTATTAACTTCGGTGTGTGTGGGCCATTCACATAAACGTATCTTTTTTAATCTTTTAGTTGTGTGCAGTGATTCTTTTTCATCCTCTGTCCGTTTTTTCTTCTTATTGGGTATTTGATTTGTCTTTTGCTGCTTTCTTCGTGTTCTGGCGTTCTCCACAGTACGTAAGAGCATAGCTTTCCGAGATAAATATCCGTTGTTGAGTCCCCAATGAATGCGATAGGTTTTCCTTTCAGTTGAAGTCCCCGCTTCAGACATACTTCTTTCCATGTAGTATCACATCTGCAACAAAGAATGTGTTACTAGCCCATTTTTATGTATGATTAGCAAACATGCTACACAAGTATTCTGCGATGTTAACCTCCGTTATATTAGGTAAGACGACTTAAAGAACAATAGACCACAAACTTCATATGCCTCACAATGGCGAAATATAGACCATAGATGTCGTAACTGGACCATAAAGACAAAACCACATCTATAATCACGTTGTATCACATGTGTAATTGTTGAATAGTAGCTGTCTAGTTCGGTCTCGTGCTCAGACCGCTTGTTATTAAAAGCATTACAAATTCGCTTTAATAATTAACCAAAATGTCAAAAATTACCTTAAGGCACACGGTAAGCTACATGACAAAGAACAAAAACACATCCTTTAATGAAATATCATAAAACGGTAATAGTAGCCTCTACCTCCGCTGACACGTGTACTCGAACCGAATGCACGAAAGAACATGCCTCGGCAAGTTGTAATTACTTGGCAATCATTGGTCCTTAGGCAGGTGAGACCCGCCTTTGAGATTCGTTATACACTCCAATTGGACCATATCATACAAACAAGAGAAGCACAGTGACAGTGAATGATTTGCTTTCAGTAATTTTACAGAAAAACTTCCGGGTGCTGCACAAGCCAGAAGATAAAACGTTTCCCACTACTGGTGAGGAAGATCAGTTACTCATCAAAACTAAATGCAGACTCCCCACCATTCAAGTCTAATTTAAACCCATTCAGATGTATTAACCTGGACATACTGCAATATTCAACGTCAATAGTCACGTCAAATGCAGTATCTTGCGAAACATAGGCTGTTCTTAAACAGCAATAATTTGTTTAAATTGAGTTTTAAGCGCTACATTACAAAATCAAATAAATCATTACACGTCACTTGGTGAAAATGCAAAGTATCCACAGCAGGGGTGTGCAAACATTTTCCTATGAAGGGCCTAAAACCAAACTTGACTGAGGGCCATGGGCTGAAAGTAACATAGTATTATATGGCGTTATGGGCCAAATTCAAAGGTCTCCGCGAGCCAAGTTTGGCCCACCGGCCTTAGTTTGGGGACCCCTGATCTACAGGATATGTCAAATAATGGTCTAACAGGTATACCGATGCTTTTCACTATTCAGCTCTGAGAAAATCTGATTTGGCCTTGTTTGTACTCCCAATTTAATTCCCATCTAGTCCTATATCTGATTATAACATTCTTATTATACTGCAGTCTAGAGAACAGCCCCATTAAGTGGTTTAATTTCTGAACACAAATTTCAACCGAATCTTTTATTTAGCATATATTATCAATTGAAAAGTACCATGTTAACTATTTGAAAAAATAGAAGCAATCAGCTTGTTTATGGCTTACAAACCATATAATATTGTACCATCAGACTTCCCACTTTCTCCCAGTTCTCAGCATAGGTAAAGGTCAAGTTACAGGGAAACTTGCTTGCATTGTCAAAAGGGTGCTGCATAACTTATGAAAGACAAAGAACTAATATCTGATGACAGCGTTAAGGCCTGCCGTGTGAACAAAGAATAAGGTTCCCAAGAAACAGACAACCTATTCCGGGACAAAACAGAGTATCTACATTGATTGGATCATTAGGCCTAAGAGTAAACGTATTCTGCACCCGGAAATTGGCCTGTTTTTCACCAGAAATTGGAAACATTTAGATTTTTTTTATATAGTAATTCTAAAAAACAAATGGAATTGTTCTTTTAAAACCTGATCTATACAGAGTTAAACATCCTAATACCATCTTATTCAAACTGAATCATTAAATTAAAATACATGCGTTTGTTTTTTTGGGCCTTTTATTTCACAATCCTTCCAAATGTACATTAAAAAAAATGTGGTGGTAAAAAAAAAATTGCATTCACCATAACCTCCCGTTCAGAAACAAAACAAAAAGATGACTAGAAATTGGTCTCAAACCAAAGTGCTCCTGAAGTACAAACAGACAAGGGGAAATAATCTCAATTTCAAAGCTGTCCCTCTTTCCATATATTTAAAAAAAAATCTGGCAGACCCTGGCCACCCCATCCACAGTTCCCAAAGCAGTAGGACCCAAGAGAGGGCCATCGTCTCCACTGGGCTCAGAGCATTCTGTAGTTCACTAAAGATTGGAATATAATTTAGTTCCGTCAGTGTTTCCCTCCTTGGAATGTTGGCTCCAGTTGAGCTCCTATAGCTCAGACTTCTTCTTCTTCTTTTTAGGCTTCTCTTCATCCTCAGCCACCAGGGGATTTGTGGCCTCCTTCTTCAGGTATGAGAGGAAATCACTGACTTCTCGTGCTCCCTGAAACAAATCAACATGCCAGGTAAGCCAATGCAATGGGTTGAATCCTACCTCCAATCGTTCCTTACTAAAAGAGACAGTAATAGCTACTCCCAGGTAGTTTAGGATAGTATGTAATGTTACAATTATGGAAATAAGTATATGAAACAGACGGACCGACAAGAACGTTTAAAAGGAGAATGTGATTCCGTTTTTAGAAAATTTACTTCAATATCGCCCCTTTAAATATACCTAACCAGGTATTACAACACATGCAATAGGTCTTATAAATACAAACCTCATATTTCTTTGGGCTCATTTTCTGTCCAGCTGCAGCGAAGTAGATTGTGGGGAACCTGAGGGAAAAAAGGGAGCATTTAGACCAGAGTTCTAAACAGGGCCTCTACGTCAAACATACAAAGAGACTGCAAATATAGTTATATTGGGAGACTCATCACTCACCCTCTGACTTCGTATTGGGATGGCACGTCATTGGCTGTGGCATCCATCTTGGCGATCACGATGCTGGGATCATTGGCCAGCTGCAAAGTAAGTGGAAGGGGCATAAGTTTGGTGGGCGCACGTAGAACAGCCATAACCTCAGACTATGTTATGTTAACGGCCCTTACCTTCTCTCCCAGCTCCTTCCATTTGGGCTCAAGGCTCTTGCAGTGACCACACCAGGGGGCGTAAAACTCGATCAAGACATCCTGGTCCTCACCGTTCACAATGGCGTCAAAGTTCTCAGCCACCACAGTCTGGAGGACACACGAGGAACACGGTAGGCCTTGGTGAGGATTGTTTTTTCAGTGGCTGGGTTTTAACTTGCTTCGTTTTAATAATACAGTGGTCTTATTTCCCTTTGCTCCTATTACAACCTCCACACTTCTGGCAAGGCTGTTGGAACAACAGCATTATTGAGTTTGGGCACAGATGTCCGCCCCCTCACTTTCCCAAATGCACGGTTGTTTTTTCCTCCCATTGGTAGTTGTGGTGATGAGTTTGTTTACAGCAGGACCCCCTCATAGCATCTGCATCCAGCCGCTATTCTCTTTTCTCCACTTCCAAACAACTGCTAGATACATTTGATCACCAACAGGGTTTTCCAGCCCCTTGTCAGCTATCGACCCACCTTGGCACACCCAGACTGGTGATCAGATAAGTGCTACAAAAGAACTTCAGAACATTGTGTCACTTGGGAGGCCAACAACTCTCGTCTGAAATGCTGACTCACCTTGACGGGGCCATCGTTACTCTCGGGGATGGGCTCTGACTTAAGATAGCGCTTCAGCTTGTCGTCAAAATAGTCCTGCAGGAAACGCTCCAAGACCTTGCCGTCGCGTCTGGAAGAGCAAAGCGTCGGACTGAATCAGCAGTGAATTGTGTGGAAATAAAACCCCGCTACAGGAAAATACTACCTCCACAGGACGACATGACCGGTTTGTGCTGCAGTGGAAAGTGTTACATGTAACAAGTAGTATGGCAATACAGGTCTAACAAACGTCTGCCATCCTGGCAATAATTGTTTTAATATGATTTTAGCAGTTAAGTTGACAAAAGCTCATTTGCAGCAACATCCTGGGAAGTGGTTTCAGGGGGAGGAGAAGGGACGACAGACAATGTCAAAATACAAAATGATCTATGCAAAATAAATCTTATAAACAATGGTGGATTTAACTACTACAATTCTAAATTTTACAAATGCCTCGTTCGTTGGCATGCGAACACAGCCAACAAGGACTAATGGGAGGTTCAACAATGTTCAGTCAATAACAGCCAGAACACTCCATTATCTATTAAGGCTTAACATTACACTGGAACTCTAGTAAATACATACAAACTTGAAAGAGGCCATTGCAAAAATGTGTTGGACTTGCAAATCAGTCCAAACAAGGTACATTTCTAACAACCAATACAGATCGCTGATCAGGCTATATAATAGGCCAGGGGTATTTAACCTATGAGGGCCGAAGCCAGTTGGTTTTCCGTTCTACCTCATTAATTCATCCCACTGTTGTCTAAATAAGTCTCTGATTAGGAGGTTGCAATGAAAAAACTATTGTGTGGAACCGGCTTCAAGGTCCAGAGTTTAATACCCCTCAGAAGTCGGTGAATTTCGCTATTATTTTGGTTTCCTTGCTTAGTCTGCTCTATTGTTCTGCCTAATAAATCTGAACATTCTCATCGCTCAGGGCAGAAGGACCAATCTCACACACCAGCAGAATTCGCAGTTACTCTCTCATTAGGTCAGTGTGAGTGACGAGGGTCTCGTATGCCGTCACACGGGCCACAGAAACCGGTAGAGTTTAATCAGAACCAGAATGCTTCACATCCCCATTTCCAATAAGGTTACACTGATGAGACCAACACTTACGAGAATTCCTCGGTCATGACGTATTTGTCTCCCTTGGCGGTGCGGATCCCCACCACGGGAAGCTCCCCGGAGCTGGCGTCCAGGCCCATCTCGGACAGGTCTTGGCTGAAGCCGGCCTTGCTGGCCACGGCAAAGCTCAGCGTCTTCCCCTGGTCCAGGAAGCCCTTGGCCACCTTCATCACCCTACAGACAACAGGGATTCATGATTACAACAACGCCTCTGAACATCATGGATTCCAGGATTCACAGACACTGGAGAAATTACAATAAATACAATTAGCACGCACACACGCACGCACGCACACACGCACGCACAACCCATTTGGAAAACAAGTGAACAATTCTCTTTAAAAACATATTTAAAAGTATTAGCAGAAAGGCGATGAAACGCACATCCAAAAAGAGTGAGAGAAGACATTTCAAAATGGTTTAACTGACACTATCACCACAACTATTATATTGTTTTCTTTTAGTTCCCCAACATGGGCAGGGACCTCACCTGTTCCTCCAGTAGTTGGAGCCTTTGGGGTTCTTCTCGTAGTCCACATCATAGTAGGCTACCAGCAGGTCCTTGCCCTTCAGCTGGTCCTTGTTGTCGTCCGTCATGTGGGGGCACATTCCAAATCTGTGGGGGAAAGAGAGGAAACAGGCGCTTGAAGAACGATCACGCCGCGTAGCATGACAAAACCCTACCAAAACTCAACTCCAGAAGTGAAATTTAACTCACTACTAAGAAATCAAGAAACACTGCAAGAGATGCGTTTTTCAATCACAAAGCGAGACTTAATTCTGAATAAACAAAAAAATATCCAAACAGTTTCAGAATCTCTTTCTCCCCCCCATTCCGATGCGTTTCCATATGACCTGATATCATGAAGCAAAGCTGCCCACGCAAACATCAAGTTGAAACAGCTTTTAATCAGATGCAGATAAGTCACCCTTAACCCTAGTAATGAGGGAGGAGTGCGTGTGTGTGTGTGTGTGTGTGTGTAAAGGAAGTGTTTGCACATGGGAGGAAATGAGCGACTAAAAGATAACAAGTAATGTGTCATATGGGCATCATGCTAAAACATTTGTATTTATTCAATAGATCCTCCAGCCCTACTTAAACCTTCAGACACGTTTTATGTCCCATTCCTTTAGGAAATCAAGCAGCCCACGGAACCCAAACGGTACCAGCGGTTTAAAAGAGTAGAACTCACATGTTGTCTTGGATGAACTTCTTGATGTTTGCGTTGGTGAACATGTCCCCACTGAACTTAATGCTGCTCTCTTCAAATTTGTTGTTGAGACGTTTAGGACGGAACAGGATGATTCCCCTGCAATAATACAAGCAATTGTGTCAGTACATATCAAGACGAGAACACACACGGAGATTCAATGACTGTTCAGAAAGACGCCGGAGGCCCTTGTCACTGAGGGATTCTCGAAATATCTCATGGGCAGGTTCTTGAATTTAACACATTTAGTCGATTACCTACAAAGTGAAATGCATTTTTAAAATACTGCTCTGTGTTAATGTCTATATTTGCCTGCATTTGGCACATTTAAGGACTCTGAACAGGGTTTCCATTCACCGGGTATCTTGTGGCCTAGGGTGCTCCAGTAGTATGGCATGAAATCTGGCCAACCACTCTTTCAGCAAAAACTATCTTTCCTTACAGTCTGTAAGATAAAACATAGAAATAGCTAAAATTATGTTTTTGTACAATAAATGTTTAGTTTTCCACTGATAATTTGCCACAGGTGCATGACCAATGACTCTGCAATGAAATGCCATTCTGAACACCATACGTGGACCCCCTGATGGGTGAGGCACCCAAAACCTAGCGCTCATTATTCAAACATCTAGACAATTCTAATCTTCCTGGTCACATTTTCCTAACAGAAATATGGGGAAGAAATTATGTTGGTTTACACTTTGAGAGAATCATCCATTTTAAAACATGACAGTTACAAGGACACAAGGAGCACTCACTCTCCCTCAACGCCATGTTTCTGGAGCAGCTCCTTGGAGTTGGTGTGTGCAAATCGGAAGGACTCTCGGAGGGCACTGGCTGACTTCAGGAACTCTGCTTGTGCTGAGCTTCCACCGTCAGCAAAGAAACCTAAACACGAGAGACATGAATATGGAAAGCAAAAGCAGTTGCCCACCCCACCCGTGTAACTCCACAGCTGCCACAACGTACCCACCCCACTGCTGCCACGACGTACCCACCCCACCAGTGTAACCCCACTGCTGCCACAACGTACCCAACCCACTGCTGCCATGACGTACCCACCCCACCAGTGTAACCCCTCTGCTGCCACAAGGTACCCGCTCCACCCATGTAACCCAACTGCTGCCACCCGTGTAACCCTACCGCTGCCACCCGTGTAACCCTACCGCTGCCACAACGTACCCACCCCACCGCTGCCACAACGTACCCACCCCACCGCTGCCACAACGTACCCACCCCACCGCTGCCACAACGTACCCACCCCACCGCTGCCACAACGTACCCACCCCACCAGTGCAACCCCACCGCTGCCACAACGTACCCACCCCACCAGTGTAACCCCTCTGCTGCCACAACGTACCCACGACAGCGGCGTCGCGCTCTCCGACATATTTGGTGAAGTCCTCTTGGGTTTTGAGCTCCACAGATGCTGGTCCGGCCTGCTTCTTCAAATGGCTGACAATCCCATCTGACAGAGGGAGCGCAAACACAATGAAGTGGGGGGATTAAGGTAAGTGATTATGCTTTTGTACCCAAGTCGGGGCTATCCTACATGCCACTGTGTTTAAGTGGCAGATCCAGAAGTGTACATACCGGCGGTTCTAGGTCCGTCGTAGGCCCCGGCGTCCTCTCCGTCTCTGAAGATCTTCAGGGTGGGGTAACCGCTGACTCCATACTTCTGACATACGTTGGTGCTGACCGTGCAGTCGACCTAAAGCATAATGACACGTGACATGCTAAGAGACCAGGAGCTTTGACACCTTGTGGACAAACGGTTGTCTTTACAGGAGCATGGAGATTTTACACAACTGTTCTAACTCTGTTGTAATCCAGGTGTGTAGCGGTGTAAAATGAATCAAGTGTGTGAAGTACCTTGGCCAATGCAACAATGCCTTTTAGACGTGTGGCCGCCACATCATACTCCGGAGCTAGCCGTTTACAATGGCCACACCTAAAGAACAAACAGGTGATGTAAGATGATATCTGTAAAAGAGTATAAGCACGTTGCCCCTCAACAGCAGTAAGCCATTCAGACAATAGGTTCACTTCGAAAGAGTGGTGGAAGTTAAAAGCAGGTCGAATTTCATACCACCGAGATGGATCAAATGCAAAGAGCATAAATGGACTGTTAAAGAAAAAGGGGGGATCCACAATACTGCTTGAAACACAAGTCTGTGATGTCTATTATAAAATCTGGGCAACTTAAATGATTGATTGTTCTGGGAACACGCACTGGTCCACTTTGACAGATTTGTTAAACTAACTGTCCTGGGGACCAATCAGGAGTAGCCACCCAAACTTTACTGGCCAATAGTAAGGTTACAACACTGGCAGGCCAAGCCTCTAACTTCCTTGTGGTAACCTATTTTCATAATTATTTAAATTATAGCTTGTTAGTTAAAAGCATCGTAGTTGCGTTTGAGATAAGCAAATACACTTTTAGAAAATGCACGTTCAACCGAAGAAAAAAGAAAAGGCATTTTTATTTCACACACGAAACAGGCCCGCTGGGCTACTTCCAGAATATCTAGGGGTATTGTACCTACAGAAGTACTGGCATTGTCCATCAATCACCTACGACTTTAATATAGTATAATGTTTGATAAAAACAAGCCAAGTGCGATGTATAGTAACAAATAACAATCTTCCTACCTAGTATGTAATCGTTGTGTGAGGTAACAGAACTAGGTAGCTAAGTTAACGATGTTCAAGTGGGGAAACAAAATGGGCTAACGCCTGAATACTGTACGTAAACTAGTTAGTAGACAGTAGCCAAAGAGCTATCAAATTCGTGGAAATAGCACATTTGTTGGGTACATGTCAGTTGTATAGTATGATGCATTTATTTTGCGCAACTGAACACATTAAAGCTAACTGCAGGTTAGCCAGTTTACGATGTTTTTGCTGGAATTTCAAAGAAATGTTAGCATCAGAAGGCAGCTGGATAGTATACTTCGTATTTCTGCAGAACTTACCAAGGTGCAAAGAATTCCACAAGAATCATACCGTGGTCTCCAATTTTACTGTCAAAATCGTCATCCGAGAATTCTATCACATCACTCGCCCGGGCAACCCCAACAAGCACAACCAAGAAAAACAATGACAACATTGTAAATACGCACGGACGTATTCAACAGGGTGAAAAAATGCTCTTTAAAAGGTATCTCCGGATTTTAGCAACAGTAATTGCTAAAGTGCAAAGCTTCCTTGCTAGGCCCAATGCTGAAACCACTGTGCAAAAAGGAAAGAGAAAGGGTTTGGCGGCGGTCAGGATGTGCTTTACCGGGGCTTCTACTAACCAAAGTGTGGCATCTCACCATTGGATTTTGAAAAGCGTCATGATGTCTCAATCAGCCAATAAGCGTCAGGCACACATTATTTCCTTTATTGCCAATCCCCATTCATGTAACTGAATCGTATGTATAATCGTATGTATAATTCAATTGATTAAATCAAATTCTTCAAAATCCAGTAAAACTATTTGAACCATATTCAGTGATACTGTAGTGACGTAACAGTAGAGGAGAACACAGTCTAATTCCATCCCAACAAGGTGAAACGATGTCGAACCGCGTTGGTTTTGCTCACCTGAATTAAACACATACAGACTGATGGGGTCGCAGGTTAGTAATAACAAGTTTTAATGCAGTGAAGTAATAGCAATCCCCATTGTCATATTAATGTCAGTCTTAAAACGTTACTATAAATGCAAGGTTAATTATATTTAGCTTGTTTCTATATTTTGTCTCTTTTGATGTGTTCCATTCTGCAGAGTCAATAGATATTAGGGATCCTAATAAAATACACTAAACATCAATGAATCAATGACAACAGTTGCAGATGTCTTATCATCTCCATGGTTATTTTCTAGGAGCCCCCCCCTTGCAACAGCCATATTTCAAATGGCAAGCAAACCCATGAGAAGTTCCTTCCCAGAGCAGAGGTGATCAGGTCCAAACTCATCCAGAGCTTCTATCTGCTAGATTGGCTACGGGAAGAGCAGAGAGGAAGCCCGAAATACTGTACCAGTGATGTTTTAGGTCGCCCACATTAACATCTTTGCTCTGAATGAGAGCATCCTTAAGAGTTTGGACAGGAATTGTTTACCTAAGATTATTTACAACTTCAAGTTGATTGTCCTGCTTGCTTTGGTCTACACCTTACCATACTATGGAATACACTAAATACACTAAAAACATTGTAGTCATATACTTTTCACTATAAACTGCATTGTTTATAGTGACAGGGATACTAATTGTGTCTTTGTGTGTGTGAGACAGACAAGGAGAAGTACACCAGTTTGATGGGGAAGGACTCACATCAGCTGGTGCGTTTTGAGGTCTCCCCCCGAAGAAGCCACAAAATCACCATGGAGAGCCGTCGCCAGGGACAACTGAAGACCCGTTACGCTAAATATCCGCCCTTGAACATGTTCGCCCACTGGATTCTAGAGAGTATCCTTCTGCCAAATCCTGAATGGAAAATCAAAGCCTTGGATTTCAAATTTCCCAGGAACAAGAATTACACGGATAACTTGATTCATTTGAATCTACCAATTGTTCAGTTTAATTAACATTTGGTGTTTGAGTCAACAATATAACAAAATAAGAATATTCTTGGTGTTTGAGTTGTGTAGATGTTTCTCTCACATTGCTACTGTACTACTGTATAGTAGATTTACGAAACCTTGACAGAGGTCTTTAGGTAATTTTTTTACGAATATGATTGTCGTCCTCATCATTCTAAACACCATTGTATTGGAGATACAAGCAGGTGAAGAATTGTCATGTCTCTTACCTTATATCAATTCAATGTCATATGATTGTTGATATTAGTTATTCATTTTATCCACTCATTTCCACAGATGGGTCTATGTGAATACAAAATAAAACAGATAAGCAATGACTGAAATGTAATAACAAATTTCACTCTGTATCTTCAATGCATACATTAAAGAACGGTTATTGTCTTTACCTCACTTTTTTATCACAACACATGGTCAAAACGTAAAGTAGCTTGATTGCTAGGTCGGCATGATTTGTTTCTCTTTATGCCAGCCTCTTGGTTCTGTTTGACCAGAAGCAGATCTGGCAACCAAACTATTCTTTGTGCCTCAGAGGTGTTTGACAACATGGACCCCAATCTGGAGATACTGAAGCTCATCCTGGAATTGATGGACAGATACATCATGGCCATCTTCTTACTGGAATTCATACTAAAGTGGTTGGATGACTTCTGGAGTTTCTGGAAAAGCACCTGGAATATTTTGGATTTTGCCATTACCTTACTGGTTAGAGTCAAACCAACAAGAATGTGAAAAGCGAGAGTGTGAACGTCTCAATGTGAATTTACCGTCTTACAAGTGATGTAGAATAACAACATTGAATACAGTAGATACATATGTACTTTGTAAGGGCTTGACTACTACATTTTGGACCTCATATGACCAGTTCCTCAGACACAGATTAAGCCTAGTCCTGAAATAAAACATTAAAATCATTGCAGAATGTGACTGTGAAACCTTCCCATAAACATTAAAAAATACCCCAAAATGGTAGGCAGTTGCCTATACAAATAAACAGTTTGAATTACATTGTTAAACGATTTCCAATCACAGTTATAATACTCATGACATGACATATTCTCTCCCCCTAGTCAATTATACCAGAGATCCTGAAGCTCTTCAAGCTAGTGAGCACTACCAATTTGGAGATTGTGACCCTCCTGAAAAAGTTTAGGATTCTCCGCTCCTTGAAACTGGTCTCGAAGTTCAGACAAACTCGTCTCATCATTCTTGCCATCTTGAAAGCTTTCAAGGTAGGGAACCAACCACGTACAAATAGCAAAGTCATTAGGCATTTCAGGATGCACTTGTGATGCTCTACATATAGCCATACTAAATGCAGCATATGAACAAACTGCGTGTTGATAAGCAACTGCTTCTAAAGGTAAAAATACAAGACAATAAGAGATTAGGGTTAGTAGCTAGTCTTTAAAGTATCTACAGTTGGACTGTCAAGACAGAATAATGCGTTCATTTTATTATTTATTTGATACAGTTGTTTATTATCAATATCAACACTTCCAATAATGTGACAGTATGTACGATTCTCTTCTGATCTCATTAGACATATATCTGCGCGCACAGCTGTGAAGTATCTTTGACAAAATGAACATGACAAAATGTGTCTCTGTGTTGACAGGCCATGACCTTTATATTCCTACTCCTGCTGATGTTTGCTTATATCTTCGCTGTGTTCGGAGTCGCCCTGTTTGAGAGTTACAGTCGCTCTGACGTTGAGGGCCTGGTCTACAACATGTACTTCAGGTGTGTGGCATTTGTGAAATAGACATCAAATAGAATATGGCCATATTATATACATTACAGACACAAAAGGGTTCCATGTTTTACATTTTTAAATGGATTTATCTGAAACCCCAGAAAGCTCTACCCGGAGCCCAGAAATAACCCCTTACACGGACAGCAGAATAAACATCATGGAACCCCTTTTTTAAGTGCAAGGTTCCATAGTTCCTATACAGTCAGGACCTTTTTCCATTGAGAAAGCTATTTTCAATAAGGTATGCCACATCTTGCCACATTTGCCACATTTGCATCTTTCTTCCCCATAGAGATTTGTACAACTCCTTCATCACCCTCTTCATCCTGTTTACCACGGATCACTGGTATGCTCTGCTTGCGGACACCCGCAAAGTTCCTGAACTGAACCAAATTATCAGTGGCCTGTACATCATCCTGTGGCTCATCATAGGCTCCTTCATGTTCAGTAACATCTTTGTGGGTATTATGGGTAAGTATATCCATCGTCCAGTTGTGAGTACGCCTAGTTAAGGTGCTGGGCTTTTGGGGGTTCTAAAATCTTTCCACTTCAACGGGTTTTCTCCAGGAACCTGTCTGAAAAGGCACGTCTAGAAAGGGTTTATATAGGTACAGCTCAACGCGATCTTGCGAGTGTCTTTGTTGATGACAGTTTCTGTATGATGTTCATGAGCTTGTGTTTTAATTGGAAGTCGGTGGGGGTATGGGCATCAAACAGAGAAAATGCAGTAAATACAAAAAACATTTCTTATTGGTTAAAACATATTGTATCTAGCTGGAACAGGAATGCATTTACAATTTAGAGTTTTTATAAAAATAGATATGTAAATCAAGCAGATTACCCAGGGTTAATTCAGTCACGTAACGTTGTAACTCTCCTTGATTATGATTCAGCAGAAGTTGTGGTGTTGTCATGACAACATCTAGGAGGGGCCATAAGTAGACCAGCGTCAAAATAGCAGGGGGATCTTTGAGTGTCTTGTTTCCTAATAGGTGTGGTTGTGAGAGAGGGACTGCATACTTAAGCAGACAAACCACAGTTGTTTTGATCGAAAATCTTTAAATGTTTGACCTCATTATCTGTTTCTTTTTAATCCGTCCAGTAAACAACTTCCAGACAATCCGGAGGGACCTCTCTAAAGAGGTTCATCAGATCGAGATCCAGGCCAAAGCTGATCACTTTAAAGCAGAGATCATAAACAGGTGAGGGGGCACTACAAACAACTAACCACAGTTACCCCAAACTACCACACACAGTTACCCAAACTACCACAAACTGTGACCCAAACTACCACAAACTGTGACCCAAACTACCACACACAGTTACCCCAAACTACCACACACAGTTACCCCAAACTACCACAAACTGTGACCCAAACTACCACAAACTGTGACCCAAACTACCACAAACTGTGACCCAAACTACCACACACAGTTACCCCAAACTACCACAAACTGTGACCCAAACTACTACACACAGATCTCGTTGTGTTTTTGATTCTTTTGACTTCTATAATGGCCTTTGAAGAGGTGTAGTGACAATAAAGCAAGAATATAGAGTATTTGATTTTCTCTGTGAATTTCCTTGCCTAGTTACTGTATTTTAAACTGTATGTGGATTTCATTGTTATATATTTTGGATAAATACATGTTTTTTCTTTGCTTTTTTGTAGGAGGATAAGTCATTTGAAATTGATCGGGTAAGATCGTTTTTTTTGTTGAAATTGTGATCCCGTCCTTGTCATCCCATAATATGTGTAAAACAATTTGCTGCATTTATTTATTCAATCTAAAAATGTTATGTGTTTTTTTAGACTGAGCAAAGGGGCAAAGGGTTGTGACGAGTCACTTTCCTCTGAGGATCTCAAACCTACAAGCTCTAACGTTCCTGAAAAGGGTACGTTCATTTCAATGCGTTGGGAAACCATCATACACATGCATGAAAAGGGTAAGTTCATTTCAATGCCTTGGGAAACCATCATACACATGCATGGAAAGGGTACGTTCATTTCAATGCATTGGGAAACCATCATACACATGCATGAAAAGGGTAAGTTCATTTCAATGCCTTGGGAAACCATCATACACATGCATGGAAAGGGTACGTTCATTTCAATGTTTTGGGAAACCATCATACACATGCATGGAAAGGGTCCGTTCATTTCAATGCATTGGGAAACCATCATACACATGCATGGAAAGGGTACGTTCATTTCAATGCCTTGGGAAACCATCATACACATGCATGGAAAGGGTCCGTTCATTTCAATGCGTTGGGAAACCATCATACACATGCATGGAAAGGGTCCGTTCATTTCAATGCCTTGGGAAACCATCATACACATGCATGGAAAGGGTACGTTCATTTCAATGTATTGGGAAACCATCATACACATGCATGGAAAGGGTCCGTTCATTTCAATGTATTGGGAAACCATCATACACA
>JACXGK010005489.1:0-32835 GCA_016801125.1 Novumbra hubbsi | reverse complement strand
CTGGACAGGGAACTACTGCAGGTCAGAGGAGCAGGAGGAACGCTGGACAAGGAACAACTGCAGGTCAGAGGAGCAGGAGGAACACTGGACAGGGAAATATTGCAGGTCAGAGGAGCAGGAGGAACGCTGGACAAGGAACAACTGCAGGTCAGAGGAGCAGGAGGAACACTGGACAGGGAAATATTGCAGGTCAGAGGAGCAGGAGGAACGCTGGACAAGGAACAACTGCAGGTCAGAGGAGCAGGAGGAACACTGGACAGGGAAATATTGCAGGTCAGAGGAGCAGGAGGAAGGCTGGAAAGGGAACTGCAAGACATGAGGGTAGAAAGAGGAGGACAAGAGATGAAGGACTACAGTAACGAATTACTGGAGAGGGAAGTGCAGGAGGTGAGGCGAGGAGGGAGAGAAAGAGGAGAGAGAGAAAGAGGAGACCAGGACAGTAAACCACCCTCTGGTCTTCCCTGGAAAGAAAGGATAGAGTCATCTGAGATCTGACTGAGAAGACACCTTCCTGTTTTAGTTCACCAATCGATGCCAGTGATTTGAGTCAAGAACACAGTACGTTCCATGAAGCACGACACTGACCAAATCACATTTTAGAGGACTACTTGTATGTACAAATACTGATAACCTATGTGTAAAATGAAAACGCATTATTTTTGGTGTATATAATCAAACCAGTGTGTTTGATAGTTTGGTCGTGTGGGTTTGCTAGGGAAAATCCAAAAAACAAAAGTAGTGCACTTTTGTTCTTTATCCTAGCTTTTGATGTGTCCAAAGAATCTAAAGGAATTTGGGGTTTTGCCCAGTACACTGGTTGTTACTGGTGCATTCAGGCACCTGGTGAAACATCTGTGGTGCGTATAGTCGGATGTACACTGGCCAGTGTACTCTTCTGTCAGGGAGCTTCCAGTGTACTGGGCTCAGACTGGGAATGGTGTTCCAGTTATTGAAGTAGGATTACATTACGAGTCCTTAACAGTAAGGCTATTTCTCTGCCATTAAGATCATTAAAGGGGAATTTTAGAGTTGATTCAATCTGTAGAGCAGCTCTACTGGAGATGCATTTAAATGCTACATGTTGGCTAAATCAGATATGACCATTACATTTTGTTACACTGATATTAATAAACATGGAATGGAGCCAGTGGGTTGCATTTATACCAAACCAATTATGGTTCTTTTGACCAATTAGGTTCAAATGTTTATTAAGACATATGAGAAGTGTGCTCCACGCGCAAACAGCCTGGTTGATGACAATGTTTGAGTAGAATTATCCTCCTAAGCCCTTGAAGGTGAAACTTCCACGTTCACTTGGGATATTCACTTATTTGGGAGACGTTACTAGAAACAAACAAAGGGAACTCTTATATAATTGCACACACAGCAGAAATGCAGAAAATGTACTACATTTGTTTTATTTTTCCATTAGATTTTTTTAAACAGGCCGCTTTGTGCAACTTATTTTTGAAAATACAACAAAAAGATTCACAGACTGTAGTGCCGTTTCCCTTATTACATATGTTCTCTTTACCTACATATTACTTAGAAGATTACTGTATAGAGGATGTTTTATGGAAAGAAAAGTTATATATATAATATATATTTATTTTTGTGATTTTTTGTTTTTGTTCCAAAATCTGTATAAAGTTGCTACTTGGAGATATAAGTATAGTTAATCAGCATGTACTGTTTGAGTAAAATACACTTTGAATAAATGGCCAACAGAATCGTAATTATCTGGTAATTTTCCTGCATCAAATTATACTGAAAAAACAAGGTCCTTCTTGACCAGAGAATATCTGCACTAAAATCTGTCCACTGGAATGAATTATACATGCATATTATATGCCGTTATGTTGGTTCTGAATTTATATAATAAATATTTACAAAAATAAAGAGGTATGAAATTGTCTTTGATGTTTGTTATGTATGGTGGTTGAATGTCTTCGGTAATGTTGCTTTGTATCCTAATTACTGATTGATTGCAATGGAGTATGAGACACTATACCACGTATATAAAATCACAGAACATTTTCTGCATTGGTAAACAGTTTATAACCGCAAAAAGGCCTCTCGGGAGTTGCCAATATAGCACTGGCTCAAGCACTGTGTCCAGGCACCCAGTGCTGCATCGTGCCTAAGAAATGGGGCTGATGACCACACATTAATGAGTAATGTGAAACATCGCTAAACTAAAGTCACTTGCTTTATTGTTAACAACCTTGTCTACCTCAGCCCCTTGCCCGATACTATAAAATGTTTTAATTTACAGAACGACTTTAATGACTAATCTGAAATCATGTCTGGCAGTGTATTGGTGACCCTTGATGTGAAACCAAAGCAATGGTTACTTGTTGAGGAGGAAAAAGGCCTTTTGACGTCCCTGCATAATAAATATGGATCAGTCGCTTTTACTTCTGATACCACCACTCAATGTCTGCCCTATTCATGACGCCCTCATCCTCATAAGGTGCCCTCATCCACAGAATACCACTGAAAGGCGATGTAGATGATTCATCTACATAAAGGGACATGTCCCTTTTAACCTCTATCTATAACATGTTCATGAAAGTTCTGCAAGCCCTCATATTACCATGGCTTTTAGATAAACAGGGACTATATGAACATGTTTCCACCAAACAATATAACTGATTTTAAAACTGAAAAGCCTTCAACATTCCCACCAATGAATGAATTAACCTGTATATTCCTCTGACAAAAACATCCGGCTACATTTGACAATGGAGGTTTGGCCAATGAGTATGGGGAGCAAGGTGCCATGTATTCAACCAGGCTTAACACGATTGGCATTTCCCTTTTAACTGTTATGCGTACACCAAAAACAATGGCAGAGAAATGAACAAAAACGTTAAAAGAAAAACAATAAAAGTGGCAAAAACATGACTCGGCTAAAACACACTACACTTGACAGTCTTTATAAATGGTAAAAACATGACCCAGTGAAAACACACTACACTTTACATTATCTTCCTTTATAATGGTAAAAACTGGACGGAGCTAAAACACACTACACTTTACATTATCTTCCTTTATAAAAGTGGCAAAAACATGACTCAGCTAAAACACACTACACTTGACAATCTTTCTTTATAAATGGTAAAAACACAACAGAGCTAAAACACAAAACACTTGACATTATCTTCCTTTCTAAGTGGTAGAAACATGACCCAGCTAAAACACACTACACTTGACATTATCTTCCTTTGGAAAAAAGTGGGGTTTGGGTGTCCTCACTCACCTGTTATTACACAGCAACAATACAATCGTCATAAAAAACAGTGCATGCAAATACAGATACAGATGATTACAATATTAATAAAAGATAAATAAAAGACTCTGCTCATAATGACAAACACTTCCTAACACTTCCTAACTACCAAACAATCTCGGAAAGTTAGCAGACTTCATTCTAAGAGAGTTGGTCTGAGATGTAACTTGGCCCTGAACTATTCAGTGATTTATAGATGAGTAGCAGTATGTGAAAATCAATTCCATACTATGATATACCGAGCCAGTGCAGGAGAAAAACCATAAGACAAGGAAACACTCCGGGTTTAAAGTCTAAAAAGACTGAACCCAGACTGAAAATGTGAGCTCCACCTTTGACCCTTCCTTGCCGTCTTGATAAGATGCATTTAGGTAAGACTGATGAGACATAAGCATAAGCCGCTGGAAGAATTACCATCACAGAAAGCTCAATAAATCCTGTCCTGTTTACTAAAGGAATATGTCAGGCCAAATATTAACCCACAGCGGATTGAATAACTTTTTTTTAATTTAATAAACAAAATTATAACATTTGTGTACAAAAAGGTTCCCTCAGGTTCCTATATTTAATAATAGATTTTGGCTGAAGACCAGGAAACATGCTAAAATCAAAAACAACATGAAGGAGAGAAAGACTGTAGGGGTGATTAAAGCAGCTAGGCTACACTACACCACGTATTCACCAGCAACCCTGAAATGAGGAAAATGTGTGATCTACAAGCATCGTTGCCCACACAGACCTCAACTGTCCTTCTGAATGTTATATTTGACCCGTGGTTTCAACAAAGAATTTAAAATGTGTGTTTGTTTTCCCAAGCCGTTCAAGCCCAGCACCATCGCTCCATCTGACTCACCACTCCAGCACACAACATTATATAAATGTGTGCTTATTATAACTCCACAGCTCACAAAGGTGACTGTGAGAGGGCGACTGTCTTATGTGTGGGGTGATAAAAATCTAACAACCCATGGTGTGTTGCTGCCCTCTCCGTACAATGGAGGAAATCTACACATACAAACAGAACAGGTTGCTTTTCAGTCATTAAATTATTAGAGTGAAGTACTCACATTTCATTATTAATCTTACACAATGACTACGCCCTTCGTGCAACATGTCTATCAATGACAGATTATGTCGACCTACAAGTTCGGGACCTTTTTGTGAGAAGTGAAAACAGCTAGCCATAAGACATTTTTGAAACCTAAATCTCAGAGGCTGAAACACGTAATTTATTTCAGTTGGGTAATGTCACCATCTGGTGGCACCAAACAGGACGTGCACGCAAGTCAATTTCAGTAGCAAAGAAAGGTCAACCAAACAACTTGGTCGGTCTAGCTTTCTGCAGTTCAACACCAAACTCTGATACCTTTCTGATGAACATGAACAAAGCTGGAGTATAAAGATTTTATTCCATTTTAAGATGCAATTATAATATGGAACATGTTAGCGGATAAATATTTACAATAAAGCTTTAAAGAATAAGAAGCAGGTAAAACGCAAACATATCATACAGCCATAACAGATCTTATTGTAATGTGGAAGAGATGAATGATTGTCAACCAAAACCAGTAAATTAAAACAAAAACACGCGTGTGCACACACCAACCATAAAATAGTCAGACATCATTAAAACACCGACCATTACCATTCTGTCCGACAAGAGCAATGCAGGATCGATATATAACGGACTGCTACTTTGTACTGGCTGTTACAAGATGCTGGTGCAGAACTCGTTGGCATCAGCGCGTTGTGGTCTGGAAGTATCAACTTGGATCTTACCTAGACATGCTCATCCATTCCCTCAGGCTCTGAAGCAGTGCATGGACTGTACCTTGGCCTGTTGAAGCAGTGACAACTTAGTAGACATTGGGTTTGATGAAGCATATCCACGAGCAGGTGCCCATGGCAGCAACCGACCTCGGACAGCGATCAATGAACGACACCACGTGGTCGGAACCGACCCAAGAATCACTGTGCCATTTTGTGCATAAAGTTTCCGAAAATGTATTCTGTTAAATCATGGTTTCACTGTTTTACAGGACATTTCCAGTGATGAGAAAAATAAAACAAAAAGCAGAAATCACAGTAGTATATTTTCCTTTTCTTTTTTCTTCCTGATATTTCTTAATTTCTTACATGAACCAAAAAACATGGCTTCCTTCTTGAGGATAATTCTTAATAGAACTGGTCATAAAACCACCCTTTCCATCATAACGTGTGATGTACTGTAACTCAGGCACCTTGAACCAATCAGGGCTTTAAAATATATGCCATCGCCAAGGAGAAGTGGAAAAAAATATATTACAGTGTTCTATTCACAAAATGTCACCACGGTCACGTCCACCAATCATAACCTCGCAATAAACTTTATATGTGAATATACTTCCTCAGAGGCCATGCTTTAACCTCTGTAATATAGAAGTTTAAATATACTCCGGAAACCAGAATGCTGGGTAGAAAGCAGTGTCATAAACTCTCAAACACCCTCAAAATTATTCAACCAACACATACATACAGAGGAAAACCTAAAGAAAGGATGGATAAAGAAAACTTTTTTTTTTTGAAGAGCCAAAAGTCATCCAAAAACTAAACTCAGCTTGATAAAAATCAAAGAAAAACAAAAAAATGTAACATCACATTCGTAAAAAAAGAGCCTATCATCAGTTCTGCAAGCAGTTGCAAATGAACAAGTGTCAATGAATGAACGATCCTTTTCTGAGACATTTCATTGCCAGGTGTTCATGTGGACTTCCTCCACAGTCTCTTTTTAGGGGTTGAATTTAAAGGCAGGCTATCTACATCAGTCTTTTTCACTTGGAGGCCAGACAGGGCAGGGTATTGCTCCACTGGGCCGTCACTGGGGGGGCAGGGGCAATTTGTCCCAGCTGGGGGAGAGAACACTGGTGCATGGGAGGACATTGCCGGGGGTCCTTGACTAACAGGTACCAACCGGAGCTCCCCCTCAGCCAGGGTCCCGTGGGGTCTCAGGAAACAGGATCAAAAGAAGATCTGCTTGGCGTCTGATGGGTTCTGTTCCATGGGACAGTACGGGCATTTCAGTCTGTGGAGACAGAAAGGACACAATCACACGTTTCGCTCGCAGGAGTTTTGGTAGAATACAGTAGTATGGCCCGGTGCTTCACAGGAAGCGTTGTGACCAGGGTTGAAATCCTGCTTAGTGATGAGCTCCCGGATCCTAAGGAGGCCAGTGCAACTGCCCAGCAGCTTTAGGGTTGGGAGGTTAGTAATCAAATATAGCTGCCTCGCCTTGTTACGGAAGCTGTGATGATGCTGTGATGAATCTGGGCCTTTGGAGGTCCCAATATTTGTGCAACATTAGGGTAAAAGTAAAACAGAAATGTATATAAAACAATTAAAATAAAAAAAAGTTACACACGACCCAAGCACTCACTTCCCAGCATTGGTGAGTTTGTTGAGGGCATCCCTGGAAATGACATGTCCACAGATGAGCTTCATGGGCGGGTTGCTCTCTGACGTCTGCTGCCGGAGAATGGGACAGGCAAACACGGAGTGGTACCAGCACTTCTTCCCCAGGTCGATCTCGATCTGTTAGGAGACGGGACAGACGGCTAAGGAACCCGGGTGGGACACGGCCCTTGGCGGTCTTGCAGGCGAAAGCGGGAATGAGACTTACGGGCAGCTCGTCCTTGTGCGTCCAGACGCCGCTGCACTGTCTCTGTTCGATCACCTGTTTGATGTTCATGAGGACGGGCAGGGCCATGCAGCCTGACGCGAAACTGGCGCAGAGTCAGAATCACCGCACAGAAATCAGAGAGTCAGAATCACCGCACAGAAATCAGAGAGTCAGAATCACCGCACAGAAATCAGAGAGTCAGAATCACCGCACAGAAATCAGAGAGTCAGAATCACCGCACAGAGATCACAGCTGGATCCTCCGGTGGAGAACAAAGACCACGTGTCTTACCTGACGCTAAGCGGCGACTCCACGGACAGCCCCAGCAGGGCACAGGCGTCCCGGGTGAAGATGTTACAGATCTCAGCCCACTGGTTGGTCTCCAGGAGGGAGCGGTAAGGGGAGTTGTCGATGCCGTGGCGCAGGTACACCAGGCTGCCCATCAGGATCTGGATGTCTGCAGGGGCACGGAAATACGCCAGTTAGTCTTGGGCCAGTCACCTCATTTCCTGAACGGGGGCCCTGCTGGAGTCCTGTACCTCTCTGGTGCTGCGAGGCGAAGGGCTGAAAGTGCCTGGCATACTGCAACGCCTCCAGCTGATTGGCGATGCCTCCGTTCAGGAGGCTGATGAAGTAGAGGCGGTGCAGCTTGAACTCCAGCGTGCTGTTCAGGTCCAGCAGGCGCTGGCGGTTCGTCACCGCCCACCTGGAGACAGGAAGTGACCACGCACACTGGAATCAACGGAGACACCAGTAGAAAACCGGTCGAGGCGGACAGAGGGTCCGTGCTGTCATTGGTAGGGAGGGATGTCTGTTTCATTAGGAACATTTAGGAAATGATTCAGACCCCATGGTTGTCTCACAGACATACTTCAGGAGCGGCTTCAGTCTTGCCACTCAACCATGAAGACCTGATTGCATCGGTGAAGGAGTTCTGGCAGGTGATCCCATTTCCATAGAAAATTTCACTGGGTTGTTGGTGAATTGGTTTTTTATATTTATTTTCTGGGATATTTCTAAGCTTTTACTTTGAGAGAGAGTAGTGAGGAGTAGTGAGAGTGAGAGTGGTGAGAGAGTAGTGAGAGTGAGAGTAGTGAGAGAGTAGTGAGAGTAGTGAGAGTGAGAGTAGTGAGAGTGAGAGTAGTGAGAGAGAGAGTAGTGAGAGAGTAGTGAATGCTAACGAAAAGAGATTCTGCTGCCAGACCTGGGGGGAGCCTTCAAACCCACGTGCAACGAACGCAACACCAGAGCCACAATGACGGTTTCAACGTTCAATTTGTTGCATCACTGTCTTCAAATTGGGAAGATGCTTCCCTCTAAGACGAGTACTGTGGGTCTACAAAACCACCTGCCAGTAGTTATTAACGCTGAGCAAAGCATTCATTTTGCCGCCAGTCAGGTTCCCACCAAAACATATTCTAGTAGGAGGAATAACAAACATACATCCATGTCTACATTTTAAAAACATCACAAAGTATACGCATCTGAGGTTTGTCTGTGTACAACAAGGCAACAACAAATGAATGTCCCTTGATGTAATATTTCCTTTGGTTCCCAGTGAATAGACCCCGGGGTCAGGAGCTTCACTGATATTCCAACTCACTAGCATCAAACCCTGAAAGTCCCCCAAATTAAACCACATGGCTACAAGTCTTATAGGTCTCAGTTGGGTTCAACAATTGCGTTGTAAAGTTAGTCAGAATGGCTAAACATTATCAAAGTGATCCTAACACTCTCCAAAAAGAGGTGAGATAGAAAGGAGATAGACAGACATATTATAAGTACATACTCCAGTGCTGGTCTGAGGTCCTGCATTCTCAAGGCCTCCAATATTCTGTTGAGTTCCAAAAAGGGCTGCTTCATGCTCATGTCAATCACTACTCCAGACTCCTGAGGCATATACAAGAAAGGCAAAGCTTGAATGCAAAGTTCAATTTACATCCAACTGGAGTCCTACGCATCAAACTGAACAGATGCTGACGTGGTGATCAAATTTAATAAATTACCTGCTAAAAAGTTCCAAACACCTTCCAGAAATCTTTTGGTAAAGTGTTAAGGTGTTCTAGATACCTTACAGAGGTCTTCTGGTAAAAGATTTCGAGGTACCTGACATAGGTCTTCTGCCACACTGAGCATGCCTTGTCTGTACAGGTGTTCCACAATGGTCTCACTTAGGTACTTCTGTCTCTCAGGTGAGTCCCACACCGTCTCCGCTACCACCGCACTGACCTCAGCATCAAAGTTCTACAGGAAGAAAAACACAACCAGGATACAACAAAGGATTTATAGGAAGAATAACAACGAGAATTTGCTAGAATAAACTCAAGGACAACAAAATCCTTTAACATAACATACATGTCAAAAGTAAGGACACACTCATTCATGGGTCGTTCGTTAGTTTTACTATTATCCACATTGTACAACAGTGAAGACCTCAAAACAAACAAAAAACGTGTTTTTCTTGTACATTCTTCAAAAGTAGACACCCATTGCCTTGCATTCACTCAACCAGCTGCATGAGACAAGAAGCTAGAATAGATTTCACTCAATAGGTTTCCTTGTTTAAAGTTATTGTATGAAATGTCTATGAGTCAATCCATTGTGTTCTGACAAGGTAGGGTTAGTTTACAGAAGATCTTTACTATGTCCATATTGTAGTCAAGAACATATAAAATACATTAGTTAAAAGACTCACCCGCAATTACCTGCAACCGCAATAATTGTGCTGTATTTCATAGTTATTTTTCTACAATTACGAAAATAAAATAAAAAATGTATGTAAAAACACTACCATTAAAGAATGTCGGGTTACTTAAATATGTCCTAGTCTTTAAAAGAAAACGACTGATTTTAAATGGAATATCTACATAGGCTCATTATCAGCAACCAATACTCCTGTGTTCCAATGGCATGTTGTATTTGCTGATCCACGTTAATCATTTCAAAAGGCTAACTAACCATTCAATTTTGCAATTATGTTAGCACAGCTGAAAACATTGGTGCTGATGAAATCAATAAAACCGGCCTTCTTGAGTAATTCAGTATCAGCAATTGTTGAATTCCACAAATAAGTTTCTTCTGAAATTCATCAGTCTATTCATGATAAATAAAGGCTAGTGCATGCCAGACGTTGACAAGAAACTGAAGATCTTGTACAACGCTGTGTACTACTCCCTACACATAACAACACAAACTGGCAGAATTGTAAAGAAAAAGCCTTTTGACTGGCCAGTAAAAAAAGAAAATTAAGATAAAACACGATGTTTGAGACAAAGAAAAACATTTGAGAGATGTTGACCAAATAAAAAGGTGCCGGAAGATTGCTTGACATAATCTGTCAAGCATGATGGAGACAATGTGATGGTCTGGGGGTGCTTTGGTGGTGAGTAAAGTTGGAGATTTGCACAGGATAAAACTGATCTTGAAAGATGAAGGCTATCACTACTTTTTACGGCACTTTACTGGAGCCAATTTCCTTGTACAACAAGACAATGACCCAAAGCACAGCCGCAAGAACTATTACCAGAAGCAGTTAACTAGTATTCTGTCTGTAATAGAGTGGCAAGCACAGTCACCGGATTCACAAGCCCATTGAGCTGTTGACGGAGCAGCTTGACCGTATGGAACATAAGACGTGCCTATCATGCCAATCCAATTTGTGGGAGGGGCTTTAGGAAGAAATCTCTTCAGAATACCTGACAACTAGAAAGCCAAATGTCTGCAAGGCTGAAATTGCTGCAAATGTAGAATTGTTTGATGACAGCAATGTATGAAACACACAATTAATATGTCAGTTAAAAATAGTACATTTCTAACCTTGTCAGTGACTATATTTTCAATACAATTGGTTATATTTCCTATTCAAACTACTTTCATTAGGTTTTTTGGAAAGCAAGGACATTTCTAGGTGACCCCAAACTTTGAAATGTTTGTGCGTATTCTCAGTGTTTATTCAAATATTTCGGCATGATGTCACAAACCAGCACTGGTCAAAAAGCCTCTAAATCTGAAGACTCATGAACATATGGCATATGACCAATGTAAAAAGTTCTGATGTTTTGGTATCGCCTGCTGGAAGCTTAGAGCCGAGAGGAGATACTACAGCTACTCTGCCTGTGGCAATCCGGCAAATTATACTGCTGCTAGAGCATCAAAGCCAGTTGGAAAACTTGTAAACTGTTTGTGCCACAGAACAAATGAGCAAAACAAGTGCTTAGAAGCCGTACTAAAACTCCAGATTTCACAAGATTTTTGCATTCAGTTTTCAGGATGGTATTCATACATGCCTGTCTACCAGGAACTCAAACACATTAACGGTTATAAAACGTGCATTGGAATATACATGTTACAGGACACTCTTACCCTGTCGATGGCTTTTCCCACTTTGGAGACACTGCCATGAATGTCCTTGTGTCTGGAGGCGAGCAGCTGCACGGTCTCCTTGATGTTCTTACAGCACTGGGCCATCGTCTGAGACAACGCTGACAGATCCGCATCTTGTACCCCTGAAATACAGTTTCTACATGGGCTTCTGAGGGCTGACAAACTCCTCAGAAATGTCTCAAAACGTGGCAATCGCAAGGGCCGCGACCCCTTCCCCCTTGAACAACTTGTAATGACATCTAAAGTAGGAACCCACTCTAAAGTCCCCCTCCCCCAAAGTGTTTCTGCAGATTTCAGGTAGTTACATTGAAAAGTTTTAAGAAGATTTTATTGCCACTACAAATTACATTTAAGACCAATTTCACAACACCCCACACCAAATGAAATTCATGAGGACACCAATTCAACTGAAGTACCCACTGTTGTTAGAGCAGTAAGCCTACTGCTGACAATAACATAACTGGCTGTACTCTGCAAAACTGTCATCAGGCTGTCATCAGTGATTCCTCTGCTTCTCACACTTCATATGAGATTGCACAAATTGAATTCCCATAAGTCTGCCTTACAAAAAACACAGTCTGCTTTGTTTCCTTTCCCTTCAACAGATTATATCTGCAAAGCAAAGTTACTGTCATCCAATAAACATCTGATTGATTTGGCACTTTCCCATGGTCCCTGTGGAAAGGTTAACAGTCAACATAGCTAGCCACTGCAAGCTAAAGTACCTAATTTGGGTCTAGCCCGCCATCTACCTTTAAGAACAAATGTGTTGGGAGAAAAGCAGCCAACCGTCACTACAGTCTAATATTATGACTGAAATCATGGTTCCCCGTTGAGTGCGACAAGTGCTAAAATGCATTCAGATAGAAGCAAATTTTAAGAGGCACATTTTGGATTTGGTGTCCAACGCGATCACAAGGGTAAGAAAACCATAAACAAAGTACATGAACGCAAGCACTGCTTTGCCACTGTCGAGAGGAAACAACATATATGACATGACAACGTTGTTCTTACCAAACTGCACCATTACCCACAAACCACAACACGTGCCCAACTGTGGGTCCACTGTACGTTACATCTTTACAGAACACCAATTCAGGAATACAGTGTGATGGAGGAGGCTTTACCAAAGGTGACCAGTTGTCCCCGTAGCTCACAGACATTGCGGAGAAGTTCGTCCAGCCGTTCTTCTGACTGGTGTCCGTACATGACGAAGCGATGGAGCACCTTCTCCAGCTCCCGTTCCACACACGCACACTGCTCCATATCTAGACAAGGACTATCACATTCACTACCACCTAGGTAAGAAAGGGAGACACAGAAAATAAACCAAAACTCCAAGCTAGTGGCTTTCAAACCAATCCCCAGGAACATTCAAATCTTTTACAATTTACTAATCAGGGGTTTAATACTAAGTATAAAGGTTGAATCAACAGTGGCATCTCTGGAATGTTTTACATTCATACACCAAACAACAGGGGGTGTCCTAGCAGAGCATCCTCAGCTCAACACTCTCTTTCCACCCAGCTAGCAACAAGAGTCCTCAACGGACTACATTTTGAACAGAGTAAATACTAAAAACGACTACCATAGTTATGATCTACAGATGTGGTCCTTCAGTGGGGTCTTTTGAATCTTACTCAGTCGATAAACCTTGCTTCACTTACAAGGCAAAAATAAATGTATCGTACAAAGATTAAGTGCAGTCAAGCATTTTCTGAATGTATATTATTATCAGATGATGGTTTTAAGATTTTCCTTCCCTTAACACAAGATCGTAAAACCTGAACATACACGAAAACGAGTTGCGGACCCTAAACTAGGGGAGCCTACGTTAAGATTTAAAGACCAGTGAACTAGGTCATAAACAATAGCTTAGCATTTTGCAATCCGCATAGACCCCCACACAGTTATGAACACTTACCGCACATTTCTAGCTTAAATGATCCACAAATTCATTTACTAGCATATACAGTTCAATTGGACAGTTCGGAAGGTAATTATACTAATTGACAGTCAACAGAACGGCTACTCTTGATCAACAAGTGGAGATCACTGGTGCAAGGCCTGAATGTTTGGTCATAATAACACGTCATTATCATCATCATCATCCAAAACTACAAATGGCTGCATACATAGGAAAAAGAAATTACTGTGCAACGTTCCTCTTCTGATAAACAATGAAACCCTTCTTTTTCCATTTGACATCGGACATAGAAAACAATGTAGCAAAACATTCATGTGAACCAGTGGCACCAGTTAGATCGGTGTGCTTACACACAGGCCCTGTTCATCGCCCCCCCAAGCACTCAACCAATGACATTTATTTACCATATAAATGTTAAAACCTTAAGATAACCCAATCATTAACAAGCTTTCTTTGCGTCAAGTCAAGCATCTAGATACCTACAGGCTAACTATATAACCAGCTATGTTACTTAGCTACTAACCTCGCAACAAAGCTGGCAAGTAAGCTAAGCTAGAAACAGCCGTATATCAACAAAATAAATTGCAAGACCGGCAGTGAACAACAAATAGTCAAGCTAGATGTTAGCTTATTATACCGTACCAAACGCACCTTTTTTAACACATGATTAAAATCCCCACAATCATAATGTAACGGAATGTTGGTGGGAACGTTGTTATTATGTCCTTACCAATAAACCTCCAAGTTGTCGCATTAACGTAAACAAACTGCTAGCCAGCTAGCAACGCGCTTGCTAATGCTAATCCTAGCGAAAGACAAACGCTGTAAATGTCTGACTTTTTAATGACAATGTACTTTATTGCATTACAGGAAAGAGAAGCCTAAATATTTGTGAAATTGTAAATTAATCAACGACATATCATATATTTTGACAAATATCAAAAAGAATTAACGAGCAACATAAAACGTCAAAATTGTCACAACTTGCCTGTTGTGACAGCGATTCTCCACCAGTCGTCCTTCGCTCTGCGTGCAAACCTTTTTTCCTGTGTCAAACACTAACGTCTGGGACTTTCATAATAAAAGTACCGTCATTTTACGTCAAATGATCCTGAACGATAATTCTTTCTGATAGTAAACGTTTTCACATAGGCTATAGGTTTATGCAAACCCAATGCTGAGCTGTACGATAATGAAAATAGATAGTTCTAAAGCAGGCCCGTTTAAAGCTGGCCAGGGGATCTTCAACGTGTAAGGTAACTAAGGTACAGAGGACAACACACACGGGATTGGAAAACACACACTGGATTAATTGCCAATATATACCCCTGCTAAGAGCTGTTCTTAGGCAGAACGCATTGAGTACACATATATTATAAAACGGCGTTTAGTCAATCAGTGTTCAGCCCCACAAATGCTTCTCATGCATGAGAGCAGTTCCTTTCCAACCTCTTATTCAAAGTATTTAATGCATTTTATTGCAGAGATGCTGGAGATGAGATGGCCCATGCCTAAGTCCATGTGTATTAAGAAATCTGATTCAAAATGACAAGCAAATCTGTGGGCCACATCTCCTGTCCACATCAAAATGCGAAAGACAGTAGCGCTTTTAAATTTGGCATGTGTAAAAGGCACCCGAACAAATGCTTCTCAATATCACACACAAACTGTTGTTTCTTGGCAGATCTACAGTACCATTTTCGGTATGTTAACGCAGTATGTCCACGAGAGATTACCAACAGACAGATTCCCAAATAGGACATCACAACAAACTGGGGCAGGTGATAAATAAAACATATTTGTAATGTGACCCTGCTGGGTTTAATTTGTCTTGTTTGTCATGAATACTAATGACATGTTTGGGACTTAAATATCTCTTGAGCCTGGGCCTTGGTTTAGCATAACAGTCCCAAAGATAGGATCACAGGAAATATGAGTTTACATCAGGGGGAACTAAAATGGTTTTAGACCAGTCTGAGGCTGCTCCACCCAATGTTACTGTCATGTTATAGATGGCTATGTGGTTGTGTTCTATGTCTTTATAACAACAAACAAAACAGGGACAATTGACACTAGCATTTTATTACTTTAACGCACACATTTGTAAGTGCACAATGTAACCGACATCCTTTTTTAAAAAAATGTGTAGACTCTGGGCACCCGTATCCGACAGCAAAATTGGAAATCTATTTCTGCCAATGATACAAAGTAACATTCAATTTTGGGAATTGACAGTTGGAGTTGCACATCAATGGGTAAGATTTTCCAGGTGGCGTTTTGGTGGGCATTGTAATGCAGTTGGTAGCATATGTCTGGTTTTGTATTGGAGTCAAGGGGATAAATGAAAAACCCCTCCATAGTCAAGGTGCCAGACATTCCTTTCCACTGAGTCCATCACTAGACTCCAACCACCACAGCAATTCAATAAACCCTGGACACTGGGGCAACAGAGACCAACAGCGAGGGAGATGGTGTGGGATAAATAAACGTACTGTATTATTTGCCTGAACAAGCGGGATTTCACTGATTTCATCATTTTAGTTCTGAAGTTTTGTCACAATACATGTTTTCAAATAACAAACTTGATAAAAGCACAATGTTCCTTTCAGCATTGTGAAAACATTACGAAAGCCATTTGATTGGTAATGTAGCTGGCACGCTAGCTTTTAGTAAAACATATCAAATGTTATATTTACCTACTGCACTGATTAGAAGCATTTTTTAATATATTTTTTAATGGCTGGCTTAGTAGTGTTAACTAACTTGGCTTAAATTAACTAGCTTGCTAATGTTAAAATCATGCTAGCTTTTGTGACTTTCAAACTTTAGACACACTGCTCATTGGACCACAAAACACATAACAATAGTAAAAAAGGTTACCTAGCGCTAACTGCCTACTGTTTAGTGCTAGGGAGCCTAGCAGATAAACAAATGGTCCTAAAGATAGCGCCACAAAGCTGCGTTATGTCACTTGTATCCATGAACAGTGAATACATTTTGTAGGTAACCTAGCACATTTGCTGTTGATAATATTTCATAAACACTAGATTTCAGTTAAGTCAAGGCATTGAAGGTACATGTGTTGTGTCTATTGCTGAGCTCTTTCTGCACGACACATTTCTGCTAATAATGTAAATAGAAAAGTGTATTTACACAAAATATATATATTTTGTAAATGGAAATGTGACCTGGACACCGATCATAGGTACTAAATATGACAAAAGGTCATCACTCAAAGTATCCTTTTTCAATTTCAGACTGATAATGATGCAGTGCTTTACTGATTTCTTGACTCGGTATCTGGTGATGTCTATGTTAGTTTATAATTTGCTATAATATATTTAGGCTTACTCTAACAAGCTGTAAACCATGGCAACCAAGCTAACCCCTTTCTCTTCTCTGTTTGTTTATCAGTCTGTCTTTCTGCTTGTCTGTCTGCTAGTCTGTCTGATGAGGCTACTGAATCTGTAAGTGTGAAAGTGTTGCCATTGGTGTAAGATGACTTGCTACTTATGTGATGATCTAGGATCAGTTTTGCCACTTTCGTCCTAGTGTGAAACATTTCAGTCTGTGGGTAAAGACCGCGCTGAGCTTTGCTGTCTACACTTGACAGATTCCTTTTCCCGTGGACTTCTTGGTCAACACTAATGCATTATACAGGACATAACAGTTTCTTATAATTATCCAATGCTGACTGTCCCCAGGCACAGACACAACACACACAACACACACACACACACCTACACTCTTGTTATGCATTTGCTCTGGCTATATAGCCAAAGTATAAACTCTCAATGGCCTCTATATGGTACCTTAAAAGCTAAAAAGAGGATATGTACACTTGAGCTTACATGCAGGCTGCTAAATCAGTCTTGTAAAACAATGTGTTTAAGGTTTAGTCCTTTTTAAGCAAAGGGTTTCAGCCAACTCAGACATACAGTGCACAAACGTCCTGTATCTTAGTGGCTATTAAGTGGCCTTTAACTTGAATCCGGGATCAGGCTGGCACACAACCAATCATTCGAGGCTCTGAACACCCCATCTCGGCACATCCTCTCCTCTCTCTTATCTTTCTTCTCCCTTCTTTTCCCTCTCTCCCCCACTCTGGCACCCAGGGGGCTAGCTCAATAGACTCCAGCCATGTCCCCCTGATATTGTGGCTCTATATATAACTCGGAGCCTGTGACTGAGCTGGCACTAAGTGTCAGGTTCCAGAGGCATGCATCCATCCTGGCAGGATCAGCAACTCCGTCTAACTATAACCGCCCTCTTCCTCGCTGTCCTCCCCTCCCCGAGTTATACCCATCACGCCCATATCCTGGAGCCGGCTCAGAATGGAGGGGCCAAGGGTGGACGTGAGAGGGGCAGAGAGAGTGGTGGGCCTCCTGTAGCTCTTTTTTCTAAAGTGTCTCTTGATAATGCAACCGGCGTCAATGAGTCTTTGAAGTATCTGTGCTCAGACAGGACTGTACTCAACTGTACAGTGCAGGGCGGTATTTTACAACACTGCGCAAGGGGTAGCTGGGTTAATTAAGGTGACGATCAGTATCGCAACTCTGTACGTAGTAAAGGTGGAGGCTATGATATATGGTGGTGTGTAGCAGTAATGCTGGGCTGACTGGACTGGATTGACTGGACAGTAGAATAGAAGCAGTGGATTGGATGAGGGAAGGTATTTCAACACATAACTCAATACTCTGGCAAGGAGAACCTGGACATTGCCAGCCAAAGGTACAGTAGAGGTCCTTCTGGCTTTCTCTGAAATACTTTTCTGGCACACATACTGAGCTGAAGCATGATTTACCAGTAGCTAACTGCATCCACAAGAGAATGTTGAGAAAATAGACATACAGGTATGTATGAAAGTGAATTAAAACTTTTATATGCAGCTCTTTTCAGGATGTATCTCATTGGTATTCTTCAATGTCTGTTATTTGTGTTACTTGGGTTACAAAACACTTGCAGAAATAAGTTAATCTTATTTTTATTGTACAATCAGCATGTAGAAATGTGCTACAATGCTATTACAGTCATGTGAAATAATTTGGACAGTTATTTAAAAAAAAATATGGACATATTTGATCTTGTTTCAAACATTATCAGTAGATAAAGGTTATGCAAATGAACCAAAAACAATGACATATTAAACATAATGTCATCTATTTAACAAAAGAAATGGAGAGTTCTGGAATGGCCAAGTCAAAGCCCGGATCTTGATCCTATTGAGATGCTGTGGGGCAGATTTGAAATGGGCTGTGCATGCAAGAAACCCCTCAAACTTCACACAGCGGAAAAAATTCAAAGATCAAATATGTCCATATTTAAAAAGAAACAACTAAATATTTAGACCAAAAGTCCTCAAGCTAAAATCATTGATTGACAAAAGTTTTACACTTCAATCAATCATGTATTGCTATTTTCTACAAAAGCTATTTCAAATGAAAGAGTTTGCCATAAATCTATAGCTAACTATTTCTAATATGACATGTGCCTACCTATCTTTCTTCTAAAACAACAGTTGACTTAGTTGACTAGAAATTAATTGTGATAAAAATACTTTTGCTAATTTCTGCCTTGCTTTTGGTTTAGGTAGGGAAACCCCACCAACAGATCATTGGAGAACCCCCCACTCTCGAAACACACACACACTCATCCACACCGATGTCATAAACTCCTACACACATACAAGCTGACCAGTCCCCTGTGAGTCCACAGTGGCGTAGCGATGGACAGCTGGACCCTTCAGGGGGACAGCTACTCCTTTCTTCAGAACAGCAGCACTCCACGTATCCTCTCCCTTCGCCACCGTGACGGAACGCCCAACCACGTGGAGATCTTCGACATCACCAACATCCCCAGCCATCGCTCGGCCATCTCCGAGACCACCTGTCTCTGTGACATCTTCGGCGACGACTGTGAGTCGCGGACCCCTTCCTTATCCAGCAGCCCAGCGACAAGGGCCTTAGTCCAGCCTCCTATCCCGCCAAGGAGAGAAGCAGCGGGTACAGGGGAGAGCTCTGGTTTACCCCCAGGTTCAGTCCACGTGTTGGATGAGCTGAACGACTCAACCAGTTCCTACCACACAGCACCGGAGAGCTTTGAGGAGTCTAGCAAGGAGGTCAGTGCTCCAATACAGAACGAGAATAAAAGTGATATATCCAAAGACAGGGAGTTAGGAGATTTAGCTACTCCAGGAGATAACTCGTCATTATCAACACCTGGACAGAGGACAGCTGACTCATCACCTGAAGTGCATAAACTTATCAGTGAAGAAAGAACGCCCTCACCTGGCAACTATAATACTACATCTTTATCTGTCGGTAGTCGTTTAGTCTCCCCAGTTGCCCGGATTTCCCCTGCACCCTCAATACAGCTAGGCATAACTGATCTGTCACCGATAACAGGGAATAGACACTCTTGCCCCTCAGTTACATCTGTTGTCTCAGTGCATTCTATTGAAGACAGAAAGCTAGATAGCTCACCCGTGGCCAAAGGCCCATCCTCGTCTGCTGACGAGAAACACCCCCTTTCTTCACCCGAGGCTAGAGAAGCTCCACCTGAACCAAGCAGCGCCAGCCCCTTACATGAGGTAATCATCAACCCCTTCCCATCTGATTACATTGCATCATTTGAACCTAGTGTGAGAGCTGTAGAACCTGAGCCTCAAGCTCTATCTCCTTCAACCTCACTTACAATTAGTGGTACAGGTACCTCACCTCAGCAAGGAGGTCCATCTGCCTCCCCTTCATTTAAAGATAGGACATATTCACCTAAAATTGAAAGGAGAGTGTCCGTACCTGATCTGTTTAGTAGAACTTCCACACCTGAGTTAGAGGACATTGTCAGTGCGTCTGAGCTGATACCTCACTTACCCCCTGCAGATAGACACTTGAGCTCCTCAGAAGGAACCAGCAGGAGTGTTTCTACACCTGGTCCAAGGTATACCCCTCCTACCCCTGTCACCCACTCTCAAGCATCTTCACCCGAGCTCAGGTTTGTCAGTAGCACACCTGAACCAAGATCAGCCAGCATCACACCTGAATTGAGATCAGCTAGTGTAACACCTGAATTGAGATCAGCAAGTGTAACAGCTGAATTGAGATCAGCTAGTGTAACACCTGAATTGAGATCAGCTAGTGTAACTGTTGTACCCAGTCTTCTAAGCATCCCAGCTAAACACAGATCAACCACTGTTTCACCTGAATTTTGTTTAACCAGTGTCACACCTAATTCTGAACTACTCAGTTCAAATACTCGCACACCTGAATTCAGATCAGATTCAAATTTAACTAGCTCATACCATTCAGATTCCTCCTTCTATTCAGACACCTGGGCAAAAACATCCTCAAGAACCCCCTCGCCTGAAACAGGCTCGAATAAACCTCCTACAAAAAACCTTTCTCCAGAATCACGCTTTAATAAAACACCATCAAGAACCCCCTCACCTGAAACACATTACAACAGAACCCCATCAAGAACACCCTCGCCTGAAACACATTACAATAAAAACCCATCAAAAACCGTGTCACCTGAAACGTGCTACAGTAGAACTTCATCACAAACCCCCTCATCTGAAACCGGCCACAATAGAACTCTGTCTAGAAACTCCTCTCCCAAGTCACACTTTAATCGAACCTCGTCAACAAACCCCTCACCTGAACCAAATTACAACAGAACCCCATCAAGAACAGCTGAAGTAAGGAACAGCAGCCCTCTTATAGAACCTAGAAGCACAGCTCCATCACCTGAGATCAGGATTACAGCCTCAACTCCTGAGATCAAGAGAAGGGACCACACACCTCAGGCAACGTCCCTGGACCGTTGTTTCAACACTCCTCCTCACTCTAGCAGCTCCTCATCACCACAGATCTCTGGTATTTCCCACTCCATTCTTTCCCCAGAAGCCAGGGAGTTGGAGTCAACACCTGACATCAACAGTCCAGTCTCCTCACCAGGGCTAGGAGACAGAACACACCTTTCCCCTGAAGGGAGACACAACAGTCTGTTTCCCGATTCCATAGGTAAACATTCTTCACCTGACAACAGAGCTAACAATACCTCTGCCGGGATAACAGGGATATTGACTGCCATCATCCATCCTCCTGAATCTTGGGACAAAGCATCATCACCTGAGCCACCCAGGTATAAAAACCTTTCACCTGAGTATAAAAACCAATCCCCTGTGAGGAGTGAACAAGCATCACCTGATCCGAGATATAAATCACCATCACCTCAGCCGAGATACACAGATAAATTGGAAACTGCATGCTCATCACCAGAGCTAAACACTATAACCAACTCACCTGGTGGTCCTTCAGACTCAATTAGCTCACCTGAGGTTGGTAACTTATCAGAACAACACTTAACTAACAGCCCCTCAAACCACTTGCGTAATCACCCTTTTCTTGACTCAAGGCAAACATTGCCTACTGAGGAGAGAAGAGCGATTAACTCTTTCCCTGCAAGAAACATCTCAACTGAGGTAAAAAACGACTCACCTCAGATAAGAAACGTCTCACCTCAGATCAGAAACATCTCAGCAGAAATCAGACCAACTCCACCTGATTCCCCTGTCTCATTAAACGGAAGGAGCGCCTCCCTCTCACTTGACCGCCAGGTCTGTGACAATTTGCCTTTCCAGAACTTGGATGATCTGGAGCCTAAAGACCCAGCCTCACCTCTAACACCTGAACTTAGTGATATCAGCAACCAGACTACCACACCTGATCACCAAGTTAGAGAAAACTCTCCCAGCCCCAATAAAACTATTGAGAAGCTCACTGAAGAAGACATGGCACATCGTATGGGTAAGGATAACACGTCCTCCCCTCCCCTTACCAGGTTTACCCCAGTACACATAGTACCCCCTTCCTCTGGGAGGCAACGGAGCCACTGGGGGAAAATGAGTCAGAGTCTGCCTGAGACCCAGACCAACGAGGCCTTAATGGTGTCTGGGAACAGCAGTGAGCCTCTAATGAAATCCAGGGAATGCTCCACTTTTTCCAGTGACAGCCAAGAGCGCATGGAAAGTCAGGAGAGGGGAGTGCAGATGGAGCATTTCTGGGAGATGCAAGAGAGGGATCGGGAGATGCAGAGGGAAAGGCTGAGGAACCGGGAGAGGGAGGAGGGGGAGAGAGATGAGAAAAGGGACAGACAGAAGGAGGAACACAGGAAAAGGGCAAGGGAAAGGGAGAGGGAGTGGGAGGAGCGGGTGCCAGGAACGCTGGAGGGGAGAGAGGCGGAGGCCAGTAACAGGGGGGAACAGGTTGACCTGTCATTCAGTGCCAGGAATAGAAAAGAGCCGACAAGCCACAGAGCAGCTCCCACAAGTAAAGAGAGTCAACAGGGAATGCCAGCAGCGCACAACTATTCGGAGAGCCTGCTGGCCACAAGACTACAACAGATACAACAGCAACAAAACGCTAACCTGCACAGAACAGCACACAGCTATCAGACAGAGACAGCCAGGATAGGTGGACCTGCACCCACCAGGAAGCTTCAGACCCAGCCCAAGCCTGGGATACCCCAGTGTGGGTACTCCCTTGTTGGACATGTCTTATATGACACCCCTGATACTAACCACAGCTCCAACATGGGCAGCGAGCAGGATGAAGAGGACAACGAAGTAAAGTGGTTCAGTGATGTGGCCTTCCAAAGCCTGTCGTCTGGATCTCCTCAGGTGGATTACTTAGACATGTACAACTCCAGCCACTGTTCCTCCACTGGGGCTTCCCAGCCCTCCACCCAAGACAGCCCTGCCGGGGCTAACGCAGCCTGGCTGGCTTACGCTGACCTCAGCGGATCTGGTCCACGACTGGACAATGAAGACTTCCAGGTCACACGCCAGCAGCAGCCCTTGTCCGGGGCTTTTTATACACCCCACGAAGGCCTGGACCCGTCTAAAAAATATGAGATGGGGAGCTTTGAATGTGTGGATGTGGCTATAGAGAAAGATGAGCCTAAGAAGGTGAGGAGAGGAGTGCCTAAGAGACAGATCCAACTGAAGAGAAAGAACACAGCTGAGCTGAAGCTGCCTGAGAAGACTGCTAGTAGTCCAGTCATGGTTCCTGGTCCTGTAATGGTTCCTGTGCTTTCGATGGTCAGTCCTTCACTACAAAGACGTAACAGAGAGACATTGCAAAGACAACACAGCACGCCTGCTACCTTTCAGGAGCCGTTTTGCCCAGAACCTCCTGCTGAGAGGGCTGAACAGCCCGAAGGGATGGGCAAGCTTCAGAAGTCTTTGTCGTTGGATGAGACAGGCACCAAAACTAAGATGGCCACCTGCCTAATCAAGAATGTCCTCTCCAAGAAGATGCAAAATGTTGAAAAACAAAGTGATCAGGAAAGAGGTCACCTTAGCCCTTCGGAAGAACAAAACCTTAATCCTGAGAAAGACAGGTCAATGCTTAAACCAGAATCTTGGACAACTGAGATGAGGTTTGATTCAATGGTCCCCTTCGAGAATAATAAGTCCAGGGGAGCAAATCCCATCGGAGAGAGGCAGTCAAATGACTGTAAATGGAGGAATGAGACAGATGACAAACATTTAAGTGACTCAGCTAATGTATCTGCCCAAACTGGAAGCATGCAGACTGGAATGACAAACACAAAGAAGGAATATAATTCTGACTCTCAAAACCATGAACCGCCAAGGGTCAAAAACATTTACATGTCCAAAACACCAGAGATTACCCTTAAACCTAGTCCTTTTACAGAGAAGAAAACCTCTTCTCTAAACGTATCACTAACGCCAGAGTTGGAAATGAAACCTGATGTAAACCACAAGGCTGCCTCTTGTGAGAGGACTTGTCAGAGAGAAACCAGAGAGGAAAACAGGAGAGTGCAGACTTCACATAGAGAAACCAGAGAAGAACAAATATTTACTTCACACAGAGAAACCAGAGGAGAACAAATATTTACTCCACATAGAAATACCAGAGGAGAAGAGAAGGGAATTGAGACCTTTAACAAGATGAATAAACATATTGACAACGTGGACACTAATGGTAAGGGTAAAACCAAAGCTCCCCTGCACAAAGTAAGAGATGTCAGAAAACTGTTGAAAAACACATACAATCTTTCATTTAAGGCTTCACCTGCACCTGAGATGGATAATAGGAAGGAGGTGGGAGTGGAGATGAGGAAGGAACAGCAAGGGCAACGGAGGGATGAGAGAAGAGAGGAATGGTGGGAGGACATGAATGAAGAAATCATCGAAAAAAGAGAGGAGAAAATAGTAGAAAAGAGAGATGAGATTATCATGGAAAAGGGAAAAGAACGGAAAGATGAGAACTTACCACCTCATCCAATTTACCTGCAGAAAGAGGAAAGATTGATGTCTCGTCCCCAGCCAATCCAGATAGAATACAAAGCAGTCAGCTGGAAAGAGAGCAACATAACAGCACCCAACCAAACAGAAAGGGAAATATCTGATGCCAGACCAAAGTCTGATTCCTTAAAACAGGTGTCCACAGTTGCAGCCAGAGTTCCAGAGCCCCCCTTTCAAATAATACATAAGAGTTGTGCAACAAAGGAAGTTGCCGTGACAGAGACAGAGATGAGCGACCACAAGACTCCTGTACAGGACACTGTCAAAACAGATACAGACAAGACTGAGGTAAAACCTCATAGACCAACCAGAAGACAGCGAAGTGTATCCGAGAGTGACAAACCTGAAGTCATGCGAAGAGATACAAAACCACCTATGCTGGGCAGCATCCCAAAGCTCCCTAGTAAAGACAGAGGAGTGTCAAGTGCTTCTCTCGTGCTACAGGATGGATTCAATAAGGCCAAGTCACTGTCAAACTCAGCTCCAGCCTCTCCGGCTCCAGCCATGCCTGGCTCCTCTTCATCCCCTGTAGCAGCCTGTCTAACTTCAATAACTGTACAAGCCTCTTCAACTTCAACCCCTGCACTAGCCTCTACAGCCCCTGCACTAGCCTCTCCAGCCCCTGCACCAGCCTCTCCATCTCCAGTCTCTTCAGAAGCCTTGTCAAATCCAACTCCAGTACCAGCCTCTACATCTCCAGTCTCTGTGCCAGCCTCTCCGACTCCAGCCCCTGCATTAGCTTGTCGAACTCCAACCTCGGTATCAGCCTCTTCAACTCCAGCATCTGTACCAGCCTCTATAGCCTTCACAGCCCAAGATCTAATCCCTGCACCTTCTCTCTCACCTGGTCCAAAAGCTACCTCAGTCCCAGCTTCTCCACCTACCCCAACATCATCCCTAGGCTTTACCTCATCCCCAAGACCAAGCCCAGTTCTGGGAAATTCACCTTCCTCTGTCCACTCAAAGATCACCACCCCTATCCTTTGTCATTCTGTGTCCATGCTAGTCAAGGAAAAAGGTTACCAAGCAGATATTGGTTCTGTAGTCTCTGAAGATCTGTCAGAGGCCATGATATGGGATGAGGGAGGGGTCCCAAGGAAACATATCAACCGAATAGAAATTCCTCTTCAGTCCCATGCACCTGTAGATGGGGGAGATATTGACTCAGACGGACAGAGAATCCACTGTTCCTCATCTACGTCCTCTTTGAAAGTCGGCACATCTGCAACATTGTCAAACGCTATAAAAGACTCCTCTTCTCTCTCCTCAGCCTCTGTCAATGCCTCTGACTCATCATTTTATACTCATTCAGTCCCAACCTCCCCCAGGCTTCGAAGAGTATCGTCTCAAATTGACGAGGATCTTAGGAACCAGGAGAGGGTTAGTGTCAGAGCCACAGTCAGAGATATTGAGCAACGCGTGGCATCACCTCCCCAGCCAAACAAAACATGGGACAACACTGCTGAGAAAGAGACAGTCAAGAAGTCCACCTACTCACCAAAGTTAACCGGCTCACTGCCAGGCTCACCAGCACTGATGAGGAGATACAGACCGCAAGCCATTGAGGTGAGGTCACTGTCTAAAGAAAGAAATCAACAAGACAAACCAGAGATGACCATCGTGTCGAGCAGCAGGCCTCAACCTATAGAGGTTCGCTCAATCGCCATTGGTCCACCTGTGGCACCGAAGCCAAAGTTTAGACCAACCGATGTAAATTCACTGTCTAGTGAAACACAACAGGACCCAGTTGATGTAGCCTCATCACGTTTCAAACAGCACAAAGAAGAGAGGCTTGTGCCCAACGAGAAACCATCTACTTCAGCTACAACTATCCGGAGACAACTATCATGCGATTCCACACCAGTGCCCAACTACAATAAAAAGCTATCTGTTTCTGCAGTCTCCAGCTACAGACCGCCACCAACCAAGACAACAATCATAGCTAGTTTCTGTCACAAACCGGCATCAACGACAACAACAGATACAGAGATAGCGAATGACAGGGCAAAGCAACCTGCAGCCTCGACCCAGGGACGAGGACAGGCCCCTAGCTACACCCCCTTTATGTCCACAACCCTCACAGCACCAGGCCCAGGGCCCGCCTCAACACAAGTCCCCACCCGAGAACAAGCTGCTTCCCTAGCCCAAGTCCCTACTCACGCCCCCGTTAGACACTCAAGCCAGTCGGCTGTTGTGGATGAAACTAGTCACCTACAGCATTCAAAATCAACAGCGTCGTCGCACCATCAGGAGCAGACTTTTCCAGGTACATTTAACAATACAGAAAGACCTGCCGCAGTATCAGGGCAGACGGCACCCCGATACACACACCACATTCACACACACCAGCCCATTAACAGGTCCTTGTCAGACGACCGCTCGCAGCGGCCAGACCACCTGCTCTTCTACGCTTCGGATGACCCGCCTAGTTACGACGAGCGAGAGTGCTTCAGCCCTCTCCACCTCCCCGATCTGCCTCAGAGGAGGCTGAACCGCTATCACCCCTCCTCTCCCTCCCGCCACCCCCCTTGCTCCTGCACCTCTAGCTGCCCCTCCCACCCTTCTCACAGCCGCAGCCCCCATTACCACCACCACTCTCCCCACTCCCAAACCCCTCCCGCCCCCTCCCACTCCCCTGGGCAGGCCCTGACATACTCAATGGGGGGTCAACCACCTCTCCGACAGCACCCGAGCAGAGCAGACCTCCAACCTCTGAGCTCCATGGGCTACCAGCCCGGCACTCCCAAATCAACCACTTTCTCCAGCCCCAACCAACCACGCCAGGGCATGTACCAGTCCCTCCACCAGGCCCCTCCACACCCCTCCTTGCTCCAGCCCTGCCCAGCCGACCGCCCTCTCCAGCCTCCACCACACATGGACTCCCGTCGGGGCCCCCCTCTGCACCGCTCCCCGCAGGGCCAGCCGCCTGTGTCTGGTGGCCCCTACAGTGACCACAGCCACTCTCCCAACCTGCCCTCTATGGATCCTCAGTACCTGTGCAGCCCGCAGAGCCTTGGGCCCTCCTATGGGTCTGAGTATGGGAGTCTGTCCGGGTCTGACTACCCAGACAGTACAGGGGGTCTGGGGTATGGGCAGACCCCTCGCAGGGTGCTCATGGATCCTGACACAGGGAAGTACTTCTACATTGAAATGCCTGTGCAGCCACTGAGGAAAATGCTGTTTGATCCCGAGACAGGGCAGTATGTGGAGGTGCTCATACCCCAGAGTACCATGTCTCACTCGGGCCTTTACCCTCCCTCGGCGGCCCCCTACTCCACGGCTTCGGTAGCTCCCTACCCCTCCATCCACAACCCTAACATATACGCACCTGCACCCCAGTACCTCCCTTATGGACCCCCACCACCTCACTCCCAGGTTCAGCCCCAGCCACCCAGCCACCCAGAGGGTCCAGTCCCAGGGATGATGCACCAGAATGGGGCTCAGGTCAGCTACAGCAGCCCTGGAAGCCAAGGAACTACGATGGAGACTCAGAGTCATGCGTCTCTGGACCAGAGCTATCTGGAGAGTATGTATTATGACCCTACAGGCATGAACGCTAGCCCACCGGACTGCTTCCATAAACAGCCCCCGGGTCTGCCCCATACGGGGGGAAAGAGGGCCTGAAATAGTTGACTTCTTAGTGCCTGTAGGGTTTTGGAATACAGGCGGAGTGTATCTTAGAGGTCTAAAGTTAGCCCCTGATGATAGTTTTAGCTGTATTTAACTGGCAACCGGACTAGACAGAATTATTCTTTAATGTGCTTGTTGCTTTCTTGTAATTTTATTATTTTACTGCTTTTTATTTACCAGATTTTCAGATCAGGTTTGTTTAGAGCATTGATTTTGGTCACCAATTGTTTTTCATGTTAAAGGTCCTTGTTGATCTTTTAGTGATTTCTTGTACATTTCTTTTTGGACCGAAAAAGTCCAAATGTCCTAATGGTTAACTAATGGCCAAATGGTGTGCCTTATACATAATCTTACAATGTTCGTTAAATGAAAACCAAAATATACTGTTTGCATTTACATGAAGCTTATGTAAACTATGTCATGTTTTAACAGATCATGCATGTGCATCCATCATATATTTGAAAAAGATTCACCTTTAACAAACTTGAAAATGTTAATTTAACATGTAATATGTGCATGTAATATTTTCCCAATAGAATTCATGATTGAACAAGTTGGTTTTGTTCACAGAGATGGCAGCGTTCAGATAATGATAAAATATTGAATGTAATAAAAACACTTTGTAGTTCAAGTCTGTTGTTGGCTTTTATGAATAGACAGACAGCTGACAGAGACCATCACCTGTCCACAGCCTTCGACCTTTAAAGAGCAGCACTTGCTGGCGGGGCAAAAAAAGTATCAACATGGTCTAGTTTTGGTTCCCCAGTCTCAAAAGTACACACACACTTTCTACTCTTTGCAAACAAGTCAAGTAAGGCCTGCCATTCACCTCTTTGTTCTAAGACTGCCATCTAGCTATAGACCAGAGAAGTGCAGTAGAGCGGTGAAGAGGATGACCGAACCAGAGATTGTGTCATGCTTTCACTGCATTTCATTCACCTCTGAGCATCTGGGAACATCTCAGAATTCCAGACTCCTGTGTTACCCTTGGTCCTTGATAGGAAATGCCATGTGAATTCTATCGCCTGTCAATTAATTCACATTTCAAAATTGTGTATCTATGAGTTGGCACAGCAATCAGTACTGTACTAGTACTTTTGCCCACTCCTTCCAGAATGATTGAATGAGGTCTCAGGGGGGTCTGGCATGTGCTGCCCCCTTAGGTCCCAATTGGATTAAGGACTAGACCAAAACACAAATCTACTTTCTCCTTAGCCATTCTATGGTAGATTTGCTTTAATGCTTTGGGTGGTTGTTTTGTTTTAAGACCCATTTTCAGCACAGATTTAGTTCCTTGACAGATGGCCTGATGTTCTGCTTGAAAATCTCCTGATATACCACATTTCATGGTTCCTTTGATAACGTGCTGATAACCAGGTTCAGAGGAGGAAAAGCAGCCCTAGATCTGGAAACTTCCACCACCAATGTGGCCATGGGGAGTTTTCGCCAAACATAGTGATTTCGATTGTGACCACACAGGTCAATACTGGACTATTCTGTCCAGAGAATGAACTTCCAGATACTTTCATGTTTGTCCAGGTGTTCTCTGGAAATGTTAAGACGGGCTGCTAGGTTCCTTTGTTTACCTGAGTTTGGGTTGGCATTAATCTGAATAATGTTGATACATAAACCGGTGTTACAGAAATATTATTTTCAACAGTTTTATAACCTCTTAGTAATTTGGCTCATCTCTTTATACAAACATATTTTTTGTTTCCTAACTTTTCAACATTCTAATAATTATGACCATCTCCCAATGTAAACCAATAAGGGCCTACAGTTTTTACCTGATTGCTTAGGCGCTATCTTGGAAACTATTGGCTATTTTTGAAAAGAAAAACCTCTACAAATCACAAAAACCTGTGCCAAACCAGCAAACAAAACCTCTAACAAAAGCAACAATTCTTGTAATTATCTTTTAACACTTTTACATATTTAGTTTTGTGAGCCAATACAATACACACAAACAATCATTTGAATATGCCCACAAAGCATATTTCCTTTTTCTGTGTGCTGGGCATAGCAGATTGGAATAAAGTTATGTCTTACATGTACAATAGTACCTTTATTCCCAAGTGAATATACACTATTCTCTAAACAAAAAAATACCCCTAAACTGTTAATACAATGCTCACTATCAAAAGTCACATCTGCAAAAACTACCAAACACACAAATGAAATTCTGGCCTAAAAACCATACACAGAGAATCCACAATACAATAAGAATCCACCAACACAGCCAGTATATACATTTATTTTACATGAAGTTTGATCCTGGCCATCCAAAAATCTATACAAGTATTAACAGTTTTTTCCAACTACTGACACACATTTTCTGAAACTAGGTCTGTTGTACAGAATACAAAGAGAAAACCATTTGTACAGAAAACATAAACATGAAGTGGCAGACAGAAGTTGTGTCCCTTTTTTATTTGATTAAATTCTACTCTAGCGTGAAATGAAACTGTTGAATGTGTTGGTTTGGTAGAGATGCAATGCAGTATAGGTTAGGTCATTCTTTGCTGAAATCACTTTTGATTGACAGTGTAGCACAGTTGGTCACTGGCAGAAACCGTGCTTTTTACTTTATTGAATGAACATCTAAAAATTAAGTACACTTTTGGTAAAATGTGTTGTTGAGAGTGAGACACAGTTTAGTCTTTTTTGGAACAACACCTTTTGTTTGACACAAAGTTTGACGGTCGATGACAGAAACCGCTTTCCCATTTTCATTCACTATATTCCCATATATTTTTTTGACAAAAGCTAACATCCCTGTAGCTAGGTCTGTAGTGCCTAATGCTACTGATAACAGAGGTTGTTGGCTCAAAGCCTGCTGGTGTCAGTACATGTTCAGATAGGGGGAAAATAACTTTTGATGAGTAGGAGGGCAGTGTTTTCTTTATTGACAGAAATTCTGTCTGTCTTTAATTGAATGGAACTCTACTCCTAAATGAACCTGTTCAGTATGTTGGTGAGGGAGATGTGCAAAACAGTAAGAGTAAGTCCTTTTCAAAATATTACTGTTGATTGGAAGGATCGGTGACTGGCAGAAACCACACAAGGTGAAATGTAATAATTTCTTGATTAATAGGGGTACATGGATTGTGGCGGTGAATGAAGGAAAACCTACTCCATTTATTTATTTCTTATGTCATACTACCGTGTAGCCCAGTTTGTAGATAAGTGTGCTTATGAAACCAGGGGTTGTGAGTTTGAACCCAGCAGGGGTCAGTATAAGTTTATTTATTTTTTCATTTACAGGAGGGCACAGATTTCACCAGAACATTTACCAGCATGCTACCACTGGTAGAACTTGAATTCGAATGTGGATTTTCTCCTCTCCCTTTACTGACATATACTAGTAATAATCTTAGCTAAGGTATTGACATATGCCTGTGCACAAACAAAATATTCTACATTTACAACATATATAAAAAAAGTAATTTCGAAAGTAGGTGAGCTAGTTAGAAAAGGTTAGTATACAGTACAATAGTGAAACTTATTTTAGCAAACGTCAAGCAGTTATATTCAGGGTAGAAAAGCTGCATTTAAAAAATATATATATTTCAATTGACATTACTAGTAAAACACTGTGATATGGAAATTCACAACTTTCTTACCATAGACGATCAACCTTGTTTCCACTTAAAACCTGTTAAAGGCTTCCTACTTTAGTATAGATTACCTCAATAAAGTGTTCTCTTTGGAGACTTGGGTGGGGGGAAAAAACTTTCCACCCATAATCCCCTAAACCACTAAATCAACTTGTAGCTTATATTGTCAATAATTAAAAGCAGTTTTAAGATATGAAAAATGTGAATGGAAAAAGTCAGGAAAAACAATAGGGCTTTGGCAAATTAGATTGCAGAAGTCTTATTAGAAACAGTCATACAGAATGTATAATGAATCATAAGACAACTCTCACTTATGTATTTATTGACGTATTGTATGACTGAGTTGCATTGGTGCTGTCGACCAACCAGGGGACCCAGGATATTGGTCAATGTTGGACCCAGAAAAGAGCTTCCTCGACAGCCCTTGTCTTTGAAAGCAACACCAGGGGCTTTAGAAAACCCATAGTGATTATCAAAGTAAAGATGATGTTATGATGATGTTATTCTCTAATGCTGAAAGCAGATAGAAGGATATTACAGTTTCTTGCCAGGGAGGCTCTCTGACATATACCTGGATTGACACTAGAAACACGGATTTGTAAAAAAACTAAAGAAATAGTGCTATGTTTGTTATTATTAGGTCTTTATCAAACATTTCAGTCTGTTGCGTTATCTAAATTGTTCCTTTTCTGACCAAATTGTAACATCACACCCGAGTGTGGGTGGGCTATACATCCTTGCTTGGTGTGGGCGGCTGGAGATAAAGTCTGCCCTTCATTGTCTGTGATGTCATAGCTCTGGCAGAATAGGGATCACCTCAGTGTGGGTGGATGGGCTAGGCGCCCTGGTAGTGAGGAGGGAGAACACCATGACGGAAACAAAATGCGATAAGGACTGTTTGGACTAAAACATTAGCCGTGAGGGTAGACCAGCCTAGAGAGCAGACAGACAGGAATAGGTAAGGATGATGTAGACCAGCCTAGAGAGCAGACAGACAGG